>JAQGAK010000946.1:0-45887 GCA_034696945.1 Lipothrix lubbocki | reverse complement strand
AATAAATAAATAAATAATAATAAATAAATAATAAATAAATAAATAATAATAAATAAATAATAATAATAAATAAATAGTAGCCCTTTGTCATATTATTTTCCGTAGTTAATTATCAAATTTATTAAATTTAAAGAAGCTAAAAATCATTGACGTGCAAGTAATAAGTATAACCTCTAAGCTTTAGCATTATAATTGATAATGTAGAAGACGCTCCACCGAACACCAGCCGAGCAAATAGGCTGCCAGATCTGGACCCGCTTGCGACCAGTGCTTCTATTCCGAAGTCAACCTCATTGACACCGAGCTCTAAATCATCCGTAACAATAACAAATAAGGTTGGACTAATTTAATTTATTAAAATTGAATATTAAACAAAAACAATTTAGCAATAGATTATTAATTATATGGTAAATAATGAATTGCACGTATGTAGATAATATTTTTAAATTGTACTATTTTATTTAATCGCACACCCTATATGGAATATTTAAATTACACTGATAATGGTATTTTAATGGATAAATATTATTTAATAAATATTTTAATTGATGTCATGCACATTTTATGAGGGATTTTGAATCCATGAATTTTTCCTTCATTTAATTTGTTGATTCAAGATTTTCTTCCTTCTTTCAGAATCTACTTAAAGGGCAGATGCAAACCTGCCCTGAATGCCGAACGCCTGTGACGGACCTGAGGAACAGATTAGCACAAGACTTATGTGGACATCATAGGTGTCGGAACTGCTTCAAAATTAGACCCACGTGCTTGCAATGTGTGTATTGTGAGTACTCCTGAGGCAAATTGTGTCAATTTTCGTAAAATGTGTATTATTTAGCATGAATATTTCGGATTTTTTGATCTTTCTACCTTCAAAATAGTTTTTGTAGCATCGAACTACGAATTTCTCAATTATTATTTGTTTCTTGGGATTTATTTTTAATTCATTATTATTACTAAATTATTATTCATTTATTGTTAATAAACTATTATTTATTTATTATTATTAAATTATAATTAATTTATTATTATTAGGTCATTATTAATTTATTATTATAAAGTCATTATAATTAATTTATTATTATAAAGTCAATATAATCAATTTATCATTTCCTGGTAAACAATTAATAAATACGTCGAAAAAATAAATAACATGCACGCAAATGTAATTACTTTGAATAATTAAATACAAATGTTATTTTAATCAAAATAATTAAGATAATCTTTACTGCGTCCAACATCTCCGGCATACAAAAGGCAGCACCGACCAAAGAATATGACAGCGATGAGCTCATTGCCATAATGAAGATAAAAATAATTATTGATAGGACCAAGGGGGTTGTAATAATCATAGGATGAGTTAAAATGCATCTGTCCTATAGATTCTCTCATTCTAAAAAGCACTGCCATAGGAAATAAATAACTGACTTCGGCCAAGTATCAAAAAGTACCAACTTCCGTGTTGAAGGTATAGAAATTGGTACTTTGGGATCCTTATTTATTGGGATATTTATGTATATCATAATATTCATATAAAGGAAGAAATCCTATGTTCTCTCGCCCCGGCCGTTGTCAAGGTCCAAAGAGAGAAGAACAATAATATAGAAGCAGTGAGGAATTAACGGTCAACGGACAAACTCCAAAGGGTTCGTTGCTAAATTTGTAACACTGAAATGTCTTTGAACAACTTAAAAATCCTGTCCTAAAATAGAAAAACCTTTTTTGAGGTACCCCTCGAAGTTCACAAATGCTCTGCTATACTCAAATCAAATCTATGTCGTTGTCACCCGTCAGGTGAAAAAACTGGACGGGGGACGACGTGATTCAATATTTAAGCCATACTTCATTTGTTATCATGTGTCGTCGGTGGAGATGCAAAGTGGGTTATCTCCATGTGGACCAAAATGCAAGATGAGATATCTACCATCGAGTAATTCAAGATGCATATAGTAATAGATGGGATATCCTGCCGTTTGAATTGCATTAAAAACTGAAAACGGAGGGAGCTTTTGTATTTTAAATTTCAGCAAGGCAATTGTAAATTGTAGTGGAGTTATCCCATACCTTGCACTTACCATGATGGTTGATGTCTCACTTTGCAGCTATAGACGCACGTTGAGATAGCCCACTTTGCATCTCCACTGACGCTGTCTCATCCTGCATTTAGGTTCATATGTGGAGATAGCTCACTTTATAACTCTACTGACGATATCCCATATTGCATTTAGGTTGTGGAGATACATAGCCCTTTTTGCATCTCCACTGACGATATCTCATCCTGCATTTGGTTCATATGTGGAGATAGCCCCCTTTGCATCTCCGCCAACGATATGCCATAAGGAACTAACTATAAGTATATGGATGAAACCCTTAGTGGTCCTTGGTATTTCTGTTTCCAGTGCCTGAAGGACTCATATGTACAAAAATGTATATCTCCACCACGCTGGTTCATCTTGAGGGTTTCTTAGTGTGAGCTGCGTCTGAATGGTGAGAGAACTTCGGAGAGTCCATGCGATTGCTCTCATTGTGGATGGAGAGTATTTTTATTGTGTTTACATCGTAAACGCCATATTCCAATTTAACTGAAGACGTTCAGACATGACAGTGATTTTTCATGCTGGACTGTTAATAATTTTTAATTTACACTCAAAAATTGCATTTAATTAATCAAGTCCAAAATGTTAACAAGAGTGAAGACAAGAGTCGCTCCCTTGCACAGCTTCGGAATTTTCTTGACGAAAGCGGATCCCGTTCAGACACTAAAATCTAATGGTAAGGGCCCTACACATTATTAACTCAACTTAATTATCAGGGTGCCCCTGACGGCCGAACGATTTACATTGTTGATATAATTCAAAATTGTGATTTAGCATTTCGAATATTAAGTATTAACTTTACTTTTTAATTAGATTTTGTTATTACTTATTTATAATTTTTTTATTATTTATTTATGTTTTGTTTTGTTATCATTCATTTTTATTAATTTATACTTTTTTAAAATTTTGTTGTTTTTTATTACTATTTATTATTACTTATTATTATTTACATTTGTGATTATTTATTTTTTATTTTGATTGCTTAATTTCTTAATTCGACCAATTATTATTATTCTGAATGTCAGCCTGAAAGAAGGGATGGAGAACAGAGGAATGATCATAATTAATTTATCCCAGCAAGTGTTTAGAACGATTTCAGTAAATTTAAAGTGCTTGATTCATTGAGCACTTCCTCAACTTTCCTTAATAATTATGAAATGAACCTCTCTGTAATTATTTTTATGTAAAATTGTAGGCCTCCCATCATGCCCAGAATGCAAAGGCGAGTGGAAAGCAACGGATTTCCTGGCTCCAGTGCAAGATAATTGCGGTCATGTCAAGTGCAGAATCTGCTTCACGAAAACACTCGTGGGCTGTCGAAGTTCCTGCAAGCAGTGCTCCAGTTTTGATCAAATCCCAAATTGTCCGGAATGCGGACTGGCCTGGAATGAATTTCAAGGGTGCCTACCGCTCCAGGAAGACTGTGGTCATGTCAAATGCAAGAGGTGCTACAGGAGGAATTTTGTTTCCGTTCGGAAGCCGTGCCAGCAGTGCTCTTGTGTGGAAGAAGGTAAGATGATTACTGTGAAATAACTTAATAAATAACAAAATCATGTTTTTTAATTAATTTTTATTTAATTAATTTGCTTTGAGGTACAAATTAATAATATATATTATTATTTATTTATTATTATTATTTATTATTATTATTTATTATTATTTATTTATAATTATTTATTTATTATTATTTATTTATTATTATTTATTATTAATTAGTTATTATTATTTCTTTATTATTATTTCTTTATTATTATTTTTAGCGTCATTTATATATTAGTATTTTAATGTTATTTTATTTATTATTATTATATACTATTATTTTTATTTATTATTATTTATCTTCTTTCAGACGGCCTTCGCACTGTAAGAATTTTAGCAAAACGTTCAATCTACGGCCCAAAAACGCAAGTGATGATCGGGATAATTGGTAAAAAATTGGAAGCGACCAGTCGCACGGGGCCTCTTCATAATAATTATGGAAGAGCAGTTCGAACAACGCCAATCAAAGTAGAAATACCAGACGAGAAACCAGAAGAAAACCCTGGGCCTGCTAAACGAGGAAGAAAGTCACTTACAGAAATTGCTCTCAAAAGAAAATCAGAGATGGACGACTCGGAAAGTTCATTCAATTGTTTGGAAAGCAAACGAACTTGTGTGGAAGCCCTTAATATAAGTACATCGTCGAATGAGGAAATCATGCCAATATTGAAATCTCCAACACCTATACGGATTGTCCAGCAAAGGAATACGAGTTCTTTTACACCGCCTCGGCTGCGCCGAATTATACGTGGAACTCCTGAGAAGGGAGGTGAATGCCCAAATATTTCCCCTGCGACTTCAGAATGTTTTGGGCTATCCGAACTTTCACTGTGAGATCTTTTACTGCTCCCTCTGAATTTGATTGTTGAGAGAAAACAGTTGATTTTATTTTAATTCTATACTAATGCAACCTAATATTCTTTTATAAATCTAAAATAATTGACCTTTGATTTGCTCAGATGCGTCGGGATGAAATCTCCCATTAAGACCGAATATGTCCTGGCGGAGGCGGAATCTGAAGCACAACCTGATGCATATCCTGAAATCAACGAAACATCATTATTGAAGGCTCGAACAGAAATTATGTCAGAGTCGCAAATGGATCTGGAATCTGTTACCAATGCTGAAGCTGAAGTAAAACCAGAACTGCAAAATAATCTAGAATCAGAAACTAATCTGGAATTCCAAACAAATTCAGAATCAGAAACTAATCTGGAATTCCAAACAAATTCAGAATCAGAAACGTTTCAGAACTCTGAAACTACTGTGGAGACTCAAAACAGTTTGGAAGCTCAACAAAAGCCAGAATCGGAAACGAATCATGAATTCGAAATAAATCCTGCATGTACAAATCATCCCGAATCAGAAACTAACTCAGAACTTCAAAAAAATCAGGAATTCGAAATAAATCCAGATTCTGAAAGGATTGCAGAGCCCGAAGCTGATCCAATATCATCCGGATATGATCCGGAATCTAATCCTATTTCACAATGCCAAACGAATTCAGAATCAGAAATGGACAAGGAAATCGAAATAAAACTGGAGTCAGAGACTACACCGAAATCAGAACCGATTAAGGAATTCGAAGAATCGGATATCCTTTCAGTATCAACAAATAGCGAGTGCAGAATTATAGTAGAATCAGAGATTATTCCAGAATCCGAGAGAATTCGAGAATCCGAGAGAATTCAAGTATCCGAGAGAATTCAAGAATCCGAGAAAATTCAAGAATCCGAGCAAATTCAAGAATCCGAGCAAATTCAAGAATCCGAGAAAATTCCAGAATCACAGAAAATTCAAGAATCCGAGAAAATTCAAGAACCAGAGGTTATTCCAGAATCAGAAATACATAAGGCATTAGAAATAAATCCAACACTTGAGATTAATCCAGACTCTGAAATTATTCCAATTAATTACATATATTCAGATAAAAGCTCAAAAACGAATCTAGAATCTGACAAAATTTCGAAATCTGAAATTAATGATGATTCTCAAAAGAATCCAGTGTTAACAACGAATCCGGAATCAGAAACTCACAAAGATATTCCTGTTACAAAATCCCCCGAAATTGATGACGAACTTACCCTGGATAATTTATCAAAACTCTCTAATAATGACTCTCCCAATAAATCCACCAATAATAATAATAATATTGATTCGGAAAATTTGGCCCACTCCAGTAAAAACCAGGATTTTAATCAACCTCAGGAATCAGAAAAAGTGTCATCCCATAAAGTTACAGATGACCATGAGGACCGTCAAAACGCCATCCAGTGTCCTACAAACAACGTCCTGGAAACAACAATTCCTGCTGATCGGGAGTCGCAATCATTAATAGAAACTGCAGGAAAATCCATTGTTGAAGAAAATCTTACCCAACACAAAAACCTGAATGCAGTGTTGCTTGAAGAGGCCGAATTACGGAAAAGCCGCCAATCGTCCATGTTTTCTGAAATTTCTGATGATAATGATGAAACATTAAATTACACTAATCAACCCACGTGGAACCATTTGGTATCTCCAGTTTCCAGTGCAAGTTTTCCCGATTTCGAGCCAGAAGCCCAAGTAGCAAATGAAGAACGCCAGAAAGAACATGCAGCCACTATTGTCGTTAAACATTTTTCAACGGATGAGGATCAAATGGACGATTTATCTGTTTTACAAGATTCCATTCAAAATGATCAAGGTATTTTACAGGGTAAAAAATTGTCGGATGGGCGAATTCCTGATAATTTACCGAATGAAAGAATTCAAGATAATTTAACGGATGAACGAATTCATGAAAATTTAACGGATGAACGAATTCATGAAGATTTAACGGATGAACGAATTCATGAAAATTTAACGGATGAACGAATTCAAGAAAATTTAACTGATGAACGAATTCATGAAGATTTACCGGATGAACGAATTCATGAAAATTTAACGGATGAACGAATTCAAGACAATTTAACGGATGAACGAATTCAAGACAATTTAATGGATGAACGAATTCATGAAAATTTAACGGACGAACGAATTCATGAAAATTTAACGGACGAACGATTTCATGAAAATTTAACGGATGAACGAATTTATGAAAATTTAACGGACGAACGATTTCAAGAAAATTTAACAGATGAACGATTTCATGAAAATTTAACGGATGAAAGATTTCATGAAAATTTAACGGATGAACGATTTCATGAAAAGTTGAGACTCCAAGATGACAATTTAACAGAGGACGAACCAATCATTAGAATTGAAAAAACGGTGTCCTTACGCCAAGCGCCGAGCAAAAATCCAGAAGAAACCAAATTTTACTCTGGAAAAACACACTGTTTACCCAACGAAAAAGTGATTCCTGCTGGTAATCAGATTTATCAACACAGAGAAGACCTTCCAAGGGCACAAAAATTCATATTTATCCCAGAAGCTGCTAGAAATCCAATTATATCCAGCCAAAGTCGCACTACTACAAAGCGCACAAGAAGTCTTGTACATTGTTCCAAGCAAAGAGCGAACATTTTGAAGGAAGACATGGCAGTGGAATTGGGAAATTACTCTGATAAAGTAAATAGCTGGTTGGAAAGCAACCCATTGGAACGACCAAATCAAGACTTTTCGAGTCAATTTTCACCCTCTAAGCTGAAAAAATTCTTTACCGCGGAAGAGGAAGAAATGATCAGGACCGCAATAAAAATCCACCCGAGCTCCCTGCCCCCAGTGAATAAACCAATAAGGTTTCGCAGAAAACGAAAATCTGTCAGAGAAACTTTGGTATACCCCATTACTTCGATTCCCCTCCCGAATTGTACAGAACTTCAGAGTATTTCCAGAAAAACTACCCAAGCTCCTGAATTTGCAGCATGCTCAACTACCAATTTGCTAGAAGGTCCAGGTCCAGCTAAAAAGTTCAAGAAGACTTTACAAAATCCCGAACCCGCTGTTGATGATCCCGACCTCCGAACAGATGACGTACAGAAACTGTTACAGGAGATAAGCAAATCTTTTCCTACTCCTTTAAAATCTGGTCTTACGGATTTATTTCCAGATTTTCGGGCTTCCAATTCCCCTCCAAATGGCGATTCACCATATGCGTCCGCTGAAAGGTTGTCTGAAGTGTTTCCCAAATCGTTTGAATTACCAAAATCAACTGAATCATTCCCCAAATCAAATGAATTAATTCCCAAATCAACTCATTTATTCCCCAAATCGTCTGAATTAATTCCCAAACCAACTGATTCATTTCCCCAATCAACTGAATTTATTCCCAAATCAACTGAATTATTCTCCAAATCATCTGAACTAATTCCCAAATCAACTGAATCGTTTCCCAAATCAACTGAATCATTTCCCAAATCAACTGAATTATTTCCCAAATCATCGGAATTTTTCTCATCGGCGCCTGAATTATTTCCCAAATCATCTGAATTTTTCTCATCGGCGCCTGAATTAGTTCCCAAATCATCTGAATTACCTCCAGCAAAGACAGAAATAATTCCAAAAGCTCCAGAATTACTTACAAAAGTTGCTGCATATTGTCCAGCAACGACAGAACTACTTCCTGAAAGCCACGAGTCATTGCCAGCAACGTCAGATCCATTTACAACGGCTGTAGAATCGTTTCCAGCAACGACAGTATTTTCAGAATCGTTTCCAGCAACGGCAGTATTTTCAAAATTTACGCCCGAATCTTGTCCAGCGATGTCTCAATTCATGCAACCAAATCGAGTCCTTCCTGTAGTTTCTCCAGATATGCCAAACTTTCCGGGCGTACTTTCCAGATTTCCTGATCAATCCACTATTTCACAAGATGATCGTATTGGGGGCACATCCGGAATTGCAGAAGCACGCTCCGTATTCACAGAATCCAATTTTCTTTTTATGGATTTGTCAACAAGCCAAAATTTTGGAATGAATCTTCCAGAAAATGCGGGATACTTTTTCCCAAATGTTAATTTAAATGAACAAGAGAAAACAAGATGGACATCCACGGAGTCGAGCAAAACAAGTTCTAGTAAGGGCTCGAGCAAACCAACCCCACGAAAAAAAGATGACTACTTAGTGC
The DNA here is from genome assembly GCA_034696945.1 of Lipothrix lubbocki. Taxonomy (NCBI): domain Eukaryota; kingdom Metazoa; phylum Arthropoda; class Collembola; order Symphypleona; family Sminthuridae; genus Lipothrix; species Lipothrix lubbocki. The sequence continues at coordinate 37,202 of JAQGAK010000946.1, read as the reverse complement.
TACCCGATAAAGTTGTAATGCAGATGAATATGAAGAGGAATATGTCGAAGAAAAAGAGTATTCTGAGAAGATATAATTGTAGTGAAGCTGTTGCTATGACGACGAAGCCTCTTCCAGTCCCAACCCCAACAGATAATTTGACGCCATCACCACCACAAGACAATAAGGATACAAGTACGTTATATACGAAGTTTTCAGTAAATTGAAATAAATAAATAATAAATAACCAAATTATAAATAACATAAATAAAATATAATAAAATGTAAATAATTAATTGTAAATAAATACTCAAGTATAAATATTTGCTTTATTGCAGCAAACAAATGTCCAGAATGTCATTCACCATATAACACCAAAAACCGAAGGGAGGTCAAATCCGCTTGCGGTCATATCAAGTGTCGGAAATGCTTCCTCCGCTATGATGAGGGAATTTCTTTATGCCAACAATGTCCGGGAAATGATTCAAATGAGTCGGATGAATGGATATTCTAAATTCTGAAGGTGCGTGGCTTAAAATATTAATTGTAAGGGTAAACTCTAATGAATGAATGCATTAATTTTGCCTAGACTTTTATTTATAAATGCCGAAACAGCGTATTTAATATTTTGATAAATTAATTTTAACCGTTGGTCAACTCCATGATTTTATTGAAAGTACATAAATTTAATTATTACAAATTACGCCTAATTCTTAAAATTGGCCATTCATTCCCTTTCTTTTAGAAAGATGAATTTACAATGTTTATTTAATTGTTGTTTCAGTGCTCCAATGCAATGGGTCCTATTATGCATTTGTAGATTTTCAAGATGTCCAGCAACAACTGAAGAATAAAAAACTACATAGGGATTATTTCGTATATAAATATGTATTATTATATACTAGCGACGACATTATTAAATTTATTTCGACCAACGTAGTTAATAATTTAAGAAAATAAAAATTATGAAAATTCAAAATGGATCAAAATTAAAATCCTAGGGAGAACAAAATTCTAAAATTCATTGTTTATGTTTGTTGACAAAAAAGAGCAAATTTATTAGAATCGTTGTAATTGAAAACAAGATAGGTACAGTTTATAACTATGTATATTACAAATATACAAAATACTGCCGAAAATAATAAATAATTTTAATAAAACGATACATGCCATGTATTTAGCATTGATGGTTAAATGAAGCGTATTTCCCGTTGGTACCATTGTGTACATATACTGTGAAAATGGCAGCGTGGCTTTGAAAATTTTAAAAAGATTTTCCAAGTAACTTGGAAGACCAGAAAAATCATTATTAGGTATTACCTTATTAGTCCATGACTTTGTATTGACTGGGAATCTGTAATCACGGTCCATAAATCTTAAAAGAAAGTAACCGTATATATAGTGCTCAATATGCCAACGTGTCATTTTCAAACAACCCAGTTCTTAAGCCAGGAATTAATTTGGTGTTTTCAACTTCCTTTTTTTGTGCATATTATTTAGGCATTATTTCGTACATGCGGTTGGGAACGCATTTGCCCACATGCCATATAAAACTGAGATAGTTGTTACACTTAAAGTTATACATTTTAATTAATTATAAAATGCTTCCTTCAGTTTCTGCGTCGAGTAAAATTAAGTAATGGAGTCTAATCTTCGACGGAATCCACAATATATCCAGAATGTATCAACGATTGACTAGTTAATTGATGTGCATGAGTTCAACGTGAAACGAACTGATGAAAATGATTACGTATAATGAACAATGACTAATAAACCACTTTGAAATAGTGCATTAATTAAAATAGTACATTAAAACCTAAAGTTCATGCGAAATAAATAATTGTTCTTCTACGTCGAAGTATTCGGAAAGGGTCTTTATTTTACTCACTTATTAAAGTCATTTAACGAATATTAGGTTTAATAACCATTTCGTGAAATTAAAACTGAACTAAGTCAAAAGTCTAACCATTCTATTGGCCTCTAAATTAAATACTCAGACAATCATTGAAAGTATTAATAAAATTATTTAATTTCATATTTCCTTACACTAAAACGCAAAATACGCGAACAGTATGAAGCTAAATGCAAGATGAGATATCCATCAATTCAGTGCATGATAGTACTATATCCTACAATCCTACCTTTAAATTACATGAGAACTTGAAATCGGAAAGCAGTCTGTGTTACAAATTTTAACTACAAAGAATTGGAACATAGAGGAGTCATCCCACCTTGCACTTAAAATGATGTCCAGCATTGTTGCTGGGCGCACATGGAGATTGTCCACTTTGCATCCCCATCAGGAATATTTTGACATTTATTTCATTTCAAAAATTATTTGATAATTAAATTAGAAATAAAAACAATATGTTGGAAAAATCCTATTGGTTGAAAAATTCCTGGGTCATACTTAAATAAATATATTTTCTTGAACTTCAGCTACTGAGGTGACAGTTTTCCATGGTTTTATTTGGCTCTTACAACAGCAAAGAGCATAATACAACTGAATTGCACTCAAATTTTGAATCTAATTAAATGAATAAAAGATAATTACGGAATGACACTTTCTAGAAATAAAGACAAAACGATTCTTCAACGTTTGAAGTAAAGGCTTCTGAAATAATCGAATAAAATCACATAATTTAAATCTTGCAATTAAATATAATTTTGTTCTACTGCAACTTAATTCTTAAATGCAAGAAATTTACTTGACCGTTGAAATTATATTCGCTAAAATGCTTCGTATACTGAATTGCAATCACAGAAGTGGAAAGCGTTTATATTAGTAGCCAACGCTTTTTACCGTACAGGCTCCAGTTGCTCTCGATATACGAATTCCTTCAAGGCTGAGCTATTGGCACTTGTTATTTTACTTCCAATGGGGTTCAATCCTTTCCCTATCATTGCACTATTATAATTGTTTTTAAGTACCCGATATTGCAATAAGATGCAAGGTGTGAGCACGAGCCTCTCTCACATATAGAAAGGTGCGATTGCTGTGACTACTTCATTTGGAACACAGTCACACATGTTCTCTTTGTTAATCTGTAGAAACCGCAAAATAATGGAGCCATCTTCAAGGTTTTGTCGTATTAAGATTTAGTATCAATTTTATATTCACTTTTTTGTATTTCATGATCTATGATTAAGATTTTGTACAACTACCTTTTTTAGTCTACAAACTAACGAAAAGTACCAATTTTAAACTATGGAATTTTAAATAAACATGGTACATGAAAAAATTAGGAAAGCATAATGTTTTACCAAGATTAATTCGTCAAAGTTTAATAGGGCTCTAGTTATTATATGATTTATATTTTTGTTAAGTTTTATTATGCAAGAATTATACAAAAAAATCAATATATTAATTTATATATTAAATTAAATTCTATATATTAAATTAATTATATCAAGAAAATCTTTTAAACTAATACATACTCAATTGTACTTACAAGCCTTGTTATTTTTTCAGATATTTCATAGGCAAACATTTATTAATGTGCTGGTTTATTTAAATTCACGAAGACATTTGTAACTACTTGAATTAAAAAATAACATACTAACGTTACTTTTTTGAAAATAATATTTCAGGTTAATGACCATCATTCTGGTCATCATATTTGCTACGTTGGTGACGGGGTTCGAAGGACAATCAGAAGGTGGCGAGTCCGAGAGTGATGTACAGCGGACAAAGGAAAATTATATTTATATTGAGTCAGGTAATAGCCTCCTCGAGTTTGTTCACAATTTTCTCATACCATACGCTGTACAACATCACTGGTTTAATATTGTTAATTTCATGTACAGATAACTTGTTTCATAATTTTTATTTTATGTACAGAACAACCATTCTGGGGATTCAATATAGGCACGTTGCTGTCATTTTTGGGGATTGTACAACCAGTTGTGTATGCTCTCATAACTGGTGAGTAGTGCTTGTATAAGTAGATCTTCATAAACAAACAATGATGTACATAAGTTTGAGTCAATACTTAATAACTCCTTTAATTAGTAATGTTTTGTACATTTTTGTAGGAAACCATGTTCGAGACACTATACTGGCTCTAGGAGCAATCCTAGCGTTAGGAACAAGTCTCGCGGGAATTTTTAACATCCTCAACACAAAATAGTAACTTTAAATTGGATTTTACGTTGTGATAAATTAGAACGTTGTGAAGAACTAACAATCCCACAACTAGGGTAGTAAATGTTAAATTGTAGTTTCACCTGATCACACATTTACACATTCAATATATCAACATAATATCAATGCAAGTTGCTACTATTTTTTGAATATAAAATGTATTCGAATTATCTCTTTGGCTTTGTACTTACTCACGCCCCATAATGTTTAAACAAGAAATACATATGATGTAATAACCACGTATAAAAATAGACAAACTTATTGTGCAAAAATAAAATGCAAACATTATTAACATTATGTACTTTGTGTAAAAAATGTGTGCTAAAAATCTGGTTTTGCTCAATTTGAAACACATGCATACCGATGAAAATGTATACTGACAAATTACTTAAATTTTAAATACAAGCTCCATTAGTTTTCAAATTTTAATGTAATTTAAACGGGATATCTCCTCTTGCACTGATTTCTTGGTGATAATAGGCTCATATGGCGATAGCTCTTTTTGCATCTCAATGAAATATAAGCATGATTGCAGATTTTTTTTAAAACAAGGAAGTTTTACAATGATTGCAAAAACAATGTAGTAACAACATTTTAGTATTAATATAATGATGAAGCATACTTAAATGTAAAATTCAATGCTAATATTTCTAGACACATGTTTCCATACAAGATGTTGATGGGAAATTAATAAATAGTTAAATAATTTAATTTAGACAATCTAATGTAAAGCACACGCAGTGCAAACGGAGAAATCCTCAATACATCAATAAATTGTTCACTTGACCTGGGGATAATAATGTTTTTGCAGGAACCACAAGGTTTATTTCAACATATCGTCCGACTAACTAGAAAAAGAGCTTATATGAATTTGACACAATATGAAAAGGGGCTTATATAAAATCACTATTTCGAAAAGGGGCTTATATTAAATAATTGTGCTTACGGAGCTGGTGGCTCCGGACCATGGGAAAATATAAGCTCGTTGTTTTACTGGGAAATTTGGAAACGCGACATGTCTCCTTTTCATACTGATCCAAAATCACATAAGCTCATTTTCTAGTTTGTCTGACGATATACTTTGCCTTCTTTATTTATAAATTATTTGCATTGGCATTAAAAATCATGAATATAATCGCTTTACAACATATCGCAACTTGAGGTGCAAAATGGCTATCTACAGTGTTGCTAAATGGCAAGACGGGTTATCCACGATTATATTGATGCAAAGTGGGTTATATCCAATTTCGCTTTTAAAAAGCATGGAATGTAAAATTGACAAAATCCAAATGCATTTAAATTGGGCAAGTGTATTAAATCAAATTGTTGTAAGGATTGTTGGTGTTAAGATTTGGCCCATCCTGCATTTAAAATGACGGTGGATTAAGAAAATTGAATTTAAGAAAAAATGAGATAACCTAAATTGCACATCAAGTCATTCAAGTAGCGACATGTGGACGTGAGAGCGAATCCAAATGTGATCATTGACTACATGTCGGAAAAATTACGCTCGCTATAAATCAGGAATCGTTATGCCTATTTCCCATTTACTAAAACTGTGTACTAGTTTCTCGTTATTAACTCCTTAATAAATACAGAATAAATAATAAATTACAGACTGTGTTTAGTTTTTATTTGAAAAAGATATCCTGGCCAAATATACGGAACCAAACTTTAGAAATTGTTAACTAAGTAATATCGTGAATGATTCAAATTTACGAATTTTTTTAAAATTGGAAGAACTAATCAAAATAACGGTGGTACCATCAGTGAACTTAAAAACGCGTAATGCAACTTAACACATATGTATAGGTTGTTAAATGCAAATTATTTAAACACAACACCAGGTATAGTTACACATTAAAAGGGTTTGCGCGTGAAAAAACTTGAACTGAACTACAAGATATGAATTGCAGTGCAAATGCTAACTTTTAATGTTTCAATCAGAGATTACGTTTTGATATAAATTCTTTTATTTCATCTAATTGAAGTTGTCGTTGTAGAACTGTTAATTAATTTAATTAGTATTTGAAATTTAAAACTTGACGGCAATAAAAATAAATTATCATATTATATTATCAACTATGAAATAAAAGTTGCAAGATACTAAATTTTTGTAACACCGGTACATGTGCTTGTTAAACTAAAACTTTGAAAAGATTTTTACTCACCACAATCTTGACTTAAATTCAACTATCCATCAGGACCCAAAAATGCACGTTGGTGAAATTTTTGTCCAAATCTTAAAATTTTGCAAAATTTGTTTAACATTAAGTTACAAGAGAGTTTAAACTACAATGTATTGCAATTTCATCATACAGAAAGTCCTGTACACACTCAATTATAATAAAATTTTGCTTTAGTAAATACCTTCTAGAATGAACACTTGCGACATAGAAATTGAAGTTTGGCTATTTTCCAATTGTCGTTATCGAGATTTTCTCCAGCTGCTTAAGTCATAGCTTACGTCCAAGTCTGAAACGACACAAAAATGTAAATCATGTTAAATCCAGCTAATGGAATGGGTTAGAGTGTAGAAACTTCCCGTTAATGATAATGGGAAAGCGTTCGGTTATCTTAAAATAAGAAATATTAACGTTTTAATGACATATTTTGGTTTTAGTTTCATATAAAATGTTTGACAGAAGTAAAATGTCATTATTGCTAATATGCCCTTAATGTTTGAATTGACTATACTATACAAATATTCCCTTGGCCGCCAAATTGTAATTAAATAAGTTTTTATTTATTAAGTTATTGTTGTAACAATTAATCCCCGACTACACGCAATATACATCCAATGTAGATTTGGCAGGTCTGCTTCTTTCTTGGTGTAGTTTCCCACGGTCTTCCTTTATAAGTGTTCTACTTTTTAATTGGAATTCTATATAATTCTCAACCCAAATCATCTCCGCACCCGCTCTTCGCAATTAGATTAGACCAACTTAGTATCGCGGTTCAATCCTCACACTGTTTGTCACGTGCCACGTTCTTGTGAATGTTTGCATATATCGTTGGTTAAACTTGCAAAGGTGCTAAAATAAATTTTAACCCATAACGTTACGAAAATTTTAGCACCTTTGTGTGTTTAACCGACAGTATTTAGTGTGACTTATGTACTCGTTGATATTTCGTATAATAAATATACAGAACCTATATATATCTAAGCTAGGCCAAGCCATTTCTTCAATGGATTCTCCCTCTAATTCATGGTTCTGGTAATAACCTTGATTTATAAAAGAGAGCTAAAACGTCAATACAAAGTGAGGCCCGGAACCATTTTGAGTGTAATAATATACTTTATATTTTAGTACTAATTATTACTTCCTAATAATATATTTTAGATTGGATATGGCCCGCAATAAGTTGCCCTTACCAGCTCTTACAAAGGACGACATCCAATCCCAGAGAAAACAATACTTGACAGATCTTGTAACAATTGTCCACGAGTATGAGACTCTTTGGCTGACGTTAAAACGGGAGATAAAAGCTTGTGAATCCATCATGGAAAGGGTATGCAGAATTTTTGGTTCAATTTGTGGTTATTTAATGCACAAAATAATTTCTGTCTTATTTCTAAAAAGAAATTCTGAACAACTGTAAGTATTAATTTTCGGGGCATTGGACAATGCTTGTCTGATTGTTATAACAGATTGCTTAAGATTAAGATACAAAATTCACAAATACAAGATTGTTTTATTAAGGCATTTAATTCGAACGTGTATTCCTCAGTCAAATTTTCTTATAAACTGCTGTACGTTCACGGTTTCTAAAAATGATGGATTAAAAGGAGATGAATTATTGGATTAATTTATTAAATAATATTATATTAAATTAAATGAATTAATTTATTAAATAAAAGATGCTTTATGTTTTAGCAAAACAAGTTATCAAAAGATCTTTGGCTCAAGCATCTTGATACGGAGATTTTGACAATTATTGGAGAAATAAAGAAAACAAACAAGTCCCACTTGAGGGAAGAAGTCAAACAAATGCATATATACCTGGAGAGAGAAGAGAAGGATGTACATGCCGCATTCTCAGTTCTTCAGGTAGTAAAAGGATGATGTAAACTTGTGAGATTCAAAATGTGTGAACCTTGTTATAACTAACAAAATAAATTTTGCATCTCAGGGACTGTCGACCAAGTTTTCTGAGAATATGAAAGTTGCGCGGGTTGTGATTACCAAATATTTTATTGAGCCTGAATCTGACGATTTAGAGCCGGTCCGTAAATTTCTGGATGCTCATAAAGCGTAAGGATTTTGCATTACTTAATTTTGATTGATAATCACTTGTAGCAAATGCACATAATATATTTAACATAAAATGAATAATGAATATATTTAAATATGGTACTAACTGAAAGTGAAAAAATAATGTGAACAAGTAAAAGCTAAATAGTAAAGTATTCAAAATTATACAAAAATAATACAAGAATTAATACAAAATTAATGCAAAATTAATACAAAATCAACACAAAATTAATACAAAATTAATACAAATTAATACAAATTAATACAAATTAATACAAATTAATACAAATCAATACAAAATTAATACAAAATAATTTTAGCAATTGTATATAATTAAAAACACGGTTGTAAAGACTAAGGCGATTTATACCTAATAAATTCTATTCTGTTATTCAAAATAAATACAAAATAGATATAACATGATAACCAGAATAAGTAAATTAGTATTTAAAAGTAATAGATTAAAAAATTAGATTTTATTTGACAAAGTACATGTAACATATTCCTCATTTCAGGAACCGAGGCGATCGTGTCAAGCCATTCGGTATTTCTAATTATCCGGAAGTGCAGCAACTTGAGAAAAGCTGGGAGAGCTTCGACAACTTCTACAAAGGCTGGTATACGAAAACGAAGAAATATTTCCTAAGTGGTGGAGCTTTGTATTAAAATGGAAGCAGACAGCCAGAAAGACCATTTAAGTATAAACATATATAAGCTAATTTGTAAAAATAATTATAACTATTTCCACGTACTTCAAAAATGTACATTGTCGTACAGGAATGGGTATATTAATTGAATGTAGTTGCAAGAGAGGATATCCACCACCCCTTTTAAATTGCATACAAACCTAAAAACGGAGGGAGCTCGTATTTAAAAATTTAAGCTGCCAGAGTTATCCCATCTTGCGCTTAAAATGACTGAATGTCCCACTTCGTTGGAAGTTAGACGCACATAGAGATAACCCACTTTGCATCTCTACTGACGAGACATAAATGCAGCCGCGGTTCCTAAAACGTATTAACTCATAATCCTTTTTTTAAAGTTTAGAACGAAAGATTTGGCATTTTTACGATTTCTTTTTTGGTGACACATACTGATAGTGTTGGGAAAATGACAAACCCTCGTATTTCTGCCCACCCTGCTGAAAATGCCCTATCCACCGGGGAAATGCCCAAAAAATCTGCCCATCGCAGAAAGTTGAATATGCCTTTTGGGCAGAAAACTGTGCATATTGGGCATTTTCCAAATTTTCTTAAATAATTCCACAAATACATAAAATGATATAAAAGACAAACTATAGTCAATGAATTAATAACAATTTGTGATAATAATTTTAATTTAATGCTAAATGCGTAAGAAAAGAAAGCTTTGTCTGCCTATAATGACATAACTTTTGGTTATACATATGACCTATTGACCCGAGGACGCGCTTAGCAATGTACATTCCCCTCCTTCGTTAAGGACATTTTTTACGACATCCATTTTACAGTTACGTCGACTATATTACGGCGGGGATAGGGCAAAACTATTTACGGCAGGAATTGGACAATGCTCGTGACAGCGAAAATATTACGGCAGGAATTGGGCAATACTCTTGACATCGAAAATATTACGAAGAGAATAGGTCAATATTACATACGGAGAGGTAAACTGTTGTATCATGTAGTATGTAAGTATGCCTTAGTATGTAAGCTTCTAGCATTTAGCCTAAAATTTAATACTCCGCAATACACTATTGCTCAGCGATTGAAGTGCTGTAAACATATGTAAATAATGACAACAAAATGCTCTCAATTTTATTTTCTGGCTCCACACCAGAACAATAAATGCTATCCTTAACTTAAAATTAATATTGATATGTCTTTGTGCAATGAAATAAGAACAGCGAACAGTCAGTACTTATAATTGCATATATAATCAAGTAAGTAATTCAAAAAGGTTTTATTTTGGATCCTACCATAAAAGAGTGTAACAAAATGACGAATTAGCCGGAAAGAGTGCATAAGGAAAAGCAGCAAATCCACGACTCAACATTTTCCATATATTTTAGAAAAGTTTATGTAGACACTATAGGATTGTGTATTAGTGCAAGATGAACGATAACTTTATTTTTGTTAAATTTATCAGTTTCTTAATAGTAGCATTGTGAAAGAAATAATTAGCATAGTTCTAAAACATTCTTCAGTAGTATGTCCTAACCATCTCTACTAAACCTAAGAAAATGGGGAAAATGTTAATTTCGATGTTAATACTCTTTGCCTGTAAAGCTAGTCGTTTAGCCTACTTCCTACCATATGTATGGGAGCAGTCGTGTCAATAAAATTTTCTTTCTCTCTATTATCTCTTATATTCTCTCTTCTCTCTTAGGTGTGCAATAATTTCATTAAATATATCTGTAAATAACTGCCCAATAACTTTTAATAATTTGCAAATAGTTGCATAACGTAAATTCAATGTGTACGCTATATATAAATTATATAATCTTATATCAAATCTTATATAAAAGATTTGAAGTGCAAAAATAAATACTCCATATATTTAGCATAGCAAAAAAGATGCATAGGAAACTGATGAAGGTATTTTCTATTTTCTCCGTCCAACAAACGCTTTTCCAGCAGCAGCGCGGAACTTTCGCCAGCGTTTTATATACTTACGTAGTTCAATAAATTTTAGACCCCAAAACTAAATTTGGGCTACAATTTTTGTACGAAATTTCTAAAAATCCATTTAAAAATCACAAGTAATATTTTTCAATGCATCGTTCTTCAAGAGAAAACAGATTCATATCTATAATTATTTTCATTAATTTGATCTCAATGATTGTATTATTGTGAAACAGTATTAATTCAAAAATGTCATCTATGTATACTTTGTGAGAAATTTATAACCAGTGAACGTATTGAAATACTTTTGTAATGAAAGTATAGAAATCTCCCTTTAGGGGCTAAATGGAATTCTATGAGCTGTAAGGACACAAATAGAACACTGGTTTCTAAAGGTTAAAGACTCGCCTTGTATCTTTAAGTATCTACTTACTTTCCAAAGCACTAGTCCGTAAACATGCTGACAAGCTGAAGGAAATATGGTAAGGTTTTTATATGTATTATTATATTATAACATGTGCATGTAAGTACTTTGGTTGATATTTAGTTATTACTTCAAAGGGAAGGGGAAAAGTGATATTTTTTGTTCACGTGTGCCGTGTAGCCGTGCGCCGGTATAAACGCCATGTTTATATTTACTTATACTTATACACCTGGAATACGTGAATGTTTTTTCACACCAAACGGAGATACACATTTTAATAGAAAACCATCAACAATAAACACCCACAATTTTTACCGTCAAATTTATTTAAGTTCCTACAATGTTGTGGTCGGCTAAACCCGCCGTGACACGAGGTCAAACCCGTTCAGCTACCTTTCCTACCTTTGGTATTTTCCGGAAGGCACTTAATCCCATCCAGGCCTTACAGATTAATGGTAAAATCTTTTGTCAATATTTAATTATTCCTACGTTGATAACGTAATTAAATTTTTAATTAATAATTTAACCATGATTTAAATTCAATTTTAAACTTCTCAAATAAATTTACATATATACAGACAAAATTTCATTATTGTAAATATTTGTTAATTAGCTTCTGTACTGCGTCTAGAATTCTTAAAATTTAACTAACATTCGCTTCTATCTTATTTTCAAGGAAAATTCACATCTCCAGGGATTATCCCAGTTAAAAATTATTTATTCAAAATTTTTTAAATAATTCAAAATCACATTTTAAAATTATTGTTTGAATGGATTAAATATTTACTCACATTATCTCATTAAAAACATATGTAAAATAAATAATTTATTAAATAAATCATTAAATGAAAGTTAATTATCGAATTGAATACGCAGATGAGTTATAATAAAATTACAAAATTAATATAGCATATATAGAAAACAATTTATTATGTATGTGTAACTAGGCATTCCAACATGTCCGGAGTGCAATGCTGATTGGAGAACAACAGGATTCTCGGTGCCTGTTCAGGACAATTGCGGTCATGTCAAGTGCAGGATTTGCTTTACTAAGACACTTGCGGGCTGTCAAAGTTTCTGCAAACAGTGCTCCAGTGTTGAAAAAATCCCACATTGTCCTGAATGTGGATTGACCTGGAATGAATTCCACGGTTGCCAGCCTCTCCTGGAAATTTGTGGACATGTTAAGTGTAAGCGCTGCTACCGGAGGAATTTTCTCTCGATTTCCCGACCTTGTCAGCAGTGCAGTTGTTCGGAAGAAGGTAAAGGTTCATTGATGTAAAATTTCAATGTTTAAGTACAGCAATAAAATTATATTCAAATTAATTATTATTATTGTGAACTTGCTATAAATATAATTGTAAAGAATTTAATTTTTAACATTAAAATACTTTAAAGAAATTCTTTGACTTAAATTCAGACGTCCGTCGCACTATAAAGATTTTATCCAAACGTTCGCTCTACGGCCAAAAGACACAGGTGATGGTCGGGATAATGGGACACAAATTGCAAGGGACAAGCCACATTCGACCTCTGAATAATAATTGTGGCACAGCAGTACGAACCAAACCATCGAAAACATCTCGTACCGTAAGCACAGCCCGGGCATTGTCGAACAAAATAATAGTCACAAAACCAAAGAAACAACGTGGACGTCCCCGCAAAAGGAAAGAAAGGATGGATGATCTGCCAATAGAACCCCATAAGCGAATGCGTCTGGAGCCTCTGGAATCTGGTAATAACAGAGACCTGACGTTGAACAGTGCTGAGGAAGACATGCCAAGATTAAAATCTCCATCGCCTTTACGTATCAAAACTTGGAAATCCATTCCACATACGCCGCCTCAACTGTTGCCTATTACTTTAGCTGAATCTCCTGAAATAGGGAGAAATGGAGGCCAAAACACTTCAGCAGTAGTAGCGGCGTCTGAAAGTTCTATGGAAGTGGAAGAACCCAAGAGGTGAGTTCCTTCTATAAGTTGAAAGAATTAATAAAATAATTATGTATCTATTTTTAACAAATTCACTTTTTTCAGATGTGTTGAGCAAGAATTGGAGATACTCACACAACCTGAAATCAACCAGCAATCTGCAAAAGCAGATTCTCAAATGACCACAGACGAAATAAATCCAACAGAAACAATTATTCATTCCTCAGTTTCTAATGAGAACATAAATGATATTGACAACACCTCTCGTAGATCTTCACCACGAAACGAAGCTAGACCAAAAACACCTAACGAATGCCTAATAACTCAAAACAATTTTGCCAAATCTCCAAACGATGTTCTTTCAAATGCACCTAATGAAGACAGTATCATAACCAATAGTAGTATTGCTCAGCAACAACCAGCAAATCAACATGAATCCGCAAATCAACATGAATTCGCAAATCAGCATGAATCCGCAAATCAGCATGAATCCGCAAATCAACATGAATTCGCAAATCAACATGAATCAGCAAATCAACATGAATCCGCAAATCAACATGAATCAGCAAATCAACATGAATCAGCAAATCAACATGAATCCGCAAATCAACATGAATCAGCAAATGAACATCAATCAGTAAATCAATATCAATCTGCAAATCTAAACGACTCCAATATTTCGTTAAACCAGTCATCCGGACTCTCAAATTCAGTTCAAAATCCCCCAGCAGTTGCTCTTGTTTGCTACAGTGACTCAGACAGTGAAGCTGAGCTAACACCAGATGATATGTCAGTAACATCTTATGACTCTGCTGATGATTGCCTTGAAAATAATAATTATTCCGCCGGTGTTGCTGATGCAGCCAGAGCCAATAATTCTTCTGCAACAGCATCTTCCAGCCATGAGCATTTCTCCAGTAAAAATTTAGATTTGGGTTTGGCACCTCCAACTTCCAGTGGAAATTTGAGTTTGGAACCAGGGGTTCCAGTAAATCTTGAAAAACCAAGAGGAGCTAAAGCAACCCCAATTAATCAAGACAGCAGCCCAAACACAACTACAAATGCTACAATTATAGAAGAGGCCGGGATAATGAAAAACCACAGAGAATCCGCTCTTTCAGAAAATTCTGAAAGTGAAAAGTTGATTTCTACCAACGTATCCATTCGGAATCATTTATTGATATCTCCAGTCCCCAAAACACAGCCTTCAGAATTCGAGCGCGAAACGGAAGTAAATCTTGAAAAAGAAGCTGCTGCAATCGTCGTTAGACATTTTTTCACTCGGGAGGAAGAAACAAGAACAAACGTTGTTACAACGCTGTTTCCACCAATTTTGGAAAAATCCAATCTCTGTGACCTACAAACGCCAGCAAATACGACTTGTCGAAAATCAGCATCAGAGACAGAAACTTTACGGTATCCAGCACCTGCATTACAATCTCAATTTGCTACGGTCCAACAGGAGATCAGTAAATTAAAAGAGCAGGAAGAACAGGGATTACTATATTACAACGATTTCGGAAAGGAGCCCGTGGCTTTGGTGAGATCAGGAATCGCTGTAGCTACTTCAATGGTAGCAAATAATTTTCAGGCACGACCAACATCGCAAGAGCTTAACTCGCGGCAGGGAACCGTTGAACTTGATGCGCAACAACATGAAGCTTTGCAAGGTTGTTCCACATCTTTAGTTGCTGCTCGGCAAACTATTTCAAAAATAACTACTGACATTCCAGAATTGGCAACCTGCTTGACAGTACAGACTAATCTGCAAGAAGCTGTTGGCTCGGCACCTATTTTAATGGATGCACCAACAACTGAAGGTGCTCACCTCCAGAGATTTGATTTACAGACGCTCTTCACACGGCTATTAAAAGATCTTCCTGCTTGTCAAATTGCGGACGTTGCGAATTATTTACAACATTTTGAGTATTGCAATTCATCTACGGATATCCATTCCCCCACCAACAAGACCTCCATGGGGAAATTCGTCAATAATAGATAAAAGCAACCCCTCTGTGGGTCACTCGCCTCGATCTGGTAATTGTGAATCCAATCTCTGTGGGGTTAATAATTAATAATGCTTTTCATGATGAACAGATGAACCTTAAATACATAATTGTTTTTTTTCAGCCTTCCGTTGGAAACCGGCAATTACCCGGAGCTTCAAGCACCAATTATACAATTTGATTACCTATAATTACTTATTATTTAGTAATAATGCAAAACTGTCCCTTTGGGATAGCGAGGCATATGAAATTTTAAAATGTATAATTTTTATTATAAGCAGAATTACATGGCTGGCTTGGTCTGTTGTTAGGATATCTAGGAATTCCTCAGTGTAGGACAGCTGAAAAATCTCAAAGGCTTGCGAAGATGATGAAAGAAACCTATTGATGATTATGAATTACGTGGAAATCTTTTTCAATTATGTATGTCTATTTAATGTATGTCTGTGTTTTAAATTGATTATTTTTGTTTATTGCGTTGTAAAAATCACTGAATTTTCTTATTTTCTATAATAATAAATGTGTAATTAAATGTTTTCTGGCTGAAATTGAATTTGTTTTTCTTATTTTGGCATTCACTCAAATGTAACTTCCTAATATTCTAACTATAATTATAAAATAGAGCTAAAAATGTAAACACGTCCAGCGTCCAAATGATTAGCTCTTATAAGTTTGGTATAAAAAGCAAACAAGTCGCTATCAGTACTTTTTAGAAGCAGATTTGCTCACTTAGAATATGCCCAAACACTAGCAAAATATACTACCACATAACATAGATAATCTTAATCTATAGCCTGTCTTTGACAGGCTTAGCAACTTGTTAGCTAATACTTTGCTCATGTTGTCCAAAATGTGGTGGATATCCAATATGTTCTCCTCAACCGCTTCAATGATATTAAGGCAGCAACGGGGGCAATTGACCCCCCCCCTTGGGAAGTAAAATATTAAAATTAAATATAATATTAAATAAAATAAATAAATACTCAAATTCGTCACTCCAAATACTTAATGTTGTATTAAGTATCAGTAATTTCAGACTTACGCTGAAAGTCCAGAATTCAAATTTTTTAGCTCCTCAAAAGTACCAAAAACGAATAGTTCTCATCCCCGTAGACTCGTTTACACACAAAATTAATTTGTCAACAATGTCCATGTATTTACTTGGGGGTAGCAAAAGTCTCAGAAGAGAGTTTCACGGATTTGAAGTTTCAGACAAAGCTTTAAAACAATTTTCATGATCATGGACGCAAATTAACAGAATAATAATTGACTAATATAGATTAAGGGGGTATAGAACATTTCCCATTTGTTTGCGGTAAAATCTGGTTTGCGGTATTTCCAAACAGCATACATTAGTTCAAATATTTATCAATAAAAAAACAAAAGCCCTTCAGACCTGCTGAATTGACAACTGCTAACCCAGTTTTAAACTCCCGTTGACCTTATACTCAAAACAAAGAAAATTAAGCGTAGATCCCAAATATTAAATCCGAATAGCAAACACTACAACCTATAGACAAAAGTTTTATTGAGGAGTTCAATTTTGGATTGATGCGATGCAAATTGTACGTACATTACATTTTTGTTAAGTGATCTAAGGCTAACTTTTTAAGCTGAATTCGAAATAAATATACCACACGTGTTTGGTTGCTATTTTGACTTGTAAAACTAAAAACGCTTAATTTTGAGGTCTAATTTGCACATGTAAAGAAATGCAAAATCTTCTATATCCCCAAAATTTACTTTAGTCAATTAATTATATGTTAATTTACAGCCATGATCATGAAAATCGGCCAAATAGTTTTGGCTGAAACTTCAAATCCGTGAAACCTTCCTCTGGGACCTTTGGCACTCCCATGAATGGATATCGTTGAAAAATTAATTTTGTGTAAACGGGTCTACTTGGATGGAAACTATCCGTTTTTGGTTGTTTTGAGGAGCTCAACAAATTTTGGATTCTGGACTTTCAACATTTCTGAAATTACTGTATACATATATATGTACAAAATAAAGCCACCAGAGCTGTCCAAATTACATTTCTGCTAATTACTAATTACCTTATTGCTCAAATTACTAATTACCAATTACATTTTCTTATTGTTCAGATTACTAATTACAAATTACATTTCCTGCGACTCAAATTACTAATTACAAATTACATTCCTTGCAATTCAAATTACTGATTACAAATTACAAAATGTAATTGAATTACTTAAAAATGTAATTGAATTACTTAAGAATGTAATTGAATTACTTAAAAATGTAATTGAATTACTTAAAAATGTAATTGAATTACTTAAAAATGTAATTGAATTACTTAAAAATGGAATTGAATTACTTAAAAATGTAATTGAATTACGTAATAGAATTAAATGTTCACAAATTACCATGTAATTTCCCAGCTCTAATTACAAATTACATTTCTCATAGCTCAAATTACTAATTACAAATTACATTTTCTTGTTGCTTAAATTACTAATTACAAATTTCGTTCCTCGCGACTCAAATTACTAATTACAAACTACAAAAATGTAATTGAATTACATGTAATTAAATTACCACGTAATTTTCCCAGCTCTGATAGCCACCCTCTTTGACATGTTCTGGCATATTTCTATAAGGTCATAAGGCAATTGAACAAAATATAAATAAGTGAATAATTTAGAATAATAAATAGAATAATAAATAGCATAAGTTAGAAACACTGTATAACTCTAATGTTAAATGAATTACTTCGGAAAAAGTTGTTTCGCCATACCTTGTCGTAGTTACTTTGTGCTATTACACTTTTCGGGTGTTGTAATTGTGTATGAATTAGTTTGTCAATAAATCATTATTATTATTGTCTCTGCTGCAAATTTCCTCACGGATTGCATGGAACTGACGTCTAATTCCTTCGCGACGGCATTGCTTGTACGAGTAACATATTGATTTTCATAATGTTCATCTCCACATTATTGATCTGCAAGTTATTATACACACATGTTAAAAAACATTCACATTAATTTAAGTACAAAACTAATCAATATGCGCCTATTAACAAATAAAAAAATTAATCTATACTCCTGGCTTAATTCCAGAAAGGAATAATTAAAATAACTTAATAACGTAATTTAATAAAAAACAACGTAGATAATAAATCATTTTGTCGGAATATAGGATTTTCAAATTAAAAATAACAATTAAATAATTATGTAACGAAAAGAATTAAAAATAAATATATGTAAATGTAAATAAAGTCTAGCCATAGGCAGGATTTTGGGAAAACGCGGGTGGTGGCACTTAACGAAAAAACAAAATGCACAGATGGCAGCAGCGATTGGTTAATAAGGTCGATCGTATTGCTGCTGAATCGTTCTGTCGTGCGAAGTTCTGATGAATTTCGTCGGTGGGTGTGCTGCCAATGTAGGCTAACTTGTAGTTCACTTCTCTCACTATTGCCTCAAATAGGGTGGCCCCGGCCCCAACATAAATCTGAATCCTTCAGATCGTAAAGCAGGTTGTTTACAAGTATGCCGCACCAATTAAAACCTCCCAAGCGACGTTATTACACGTAAGTACATACTAGAAGACAAATACCAGCTTTCATAACAATTACGTATCACGAAAGGGTGTAACCTTTTCCCACTGAGTTATGAAAATGCTCATCAAGTTTCTAAATATTTGAAGCGTTAGTTTTGTGGAGAATTAAGTTCAGAATGTAGTAGTAATTTTAGTTCTGCTGTCGGACAACGTCAATGGGTACGAATGGTATGTTCCTTTTAGAATTTATTTTGTTTACAATTTGTTTTAAAGTAAAGTTGGGATATTTTTTTAATCCTAGTACATTCTTTCCTACTAGTATTCTAGAGCTAAATATATGGTTTAAGGTATGTATACGCTTAAAGTCCATGAACAAATGTTGATTTTGCAGCATTTAATAATTCTATAACCTATACATTATTTCGAAATCTGGAATACTTACTATTTAAACAACTCCTATCCCGTTTGAGTTGCATAACAAATACAAAACTAATACAAAACTAATACAAAACTAATAATTACATGGTTCAATCTGATTTATTTAGGTTTGGATGGGGGGGGGGGGTGTTGTTTCGGACAGGTACACATCTGTTCCTTCTCCGCCGGTTCAACGTCCTCTAGGGTCTTGAACAAAGCTATACCAAAATTGTATCCTGCATTAAAATCTTCAAACTTGTTACCTCTCCAATGAGCATATGCCGTGGAAACAAATTATTAATTTATTTCAGCAATCGTGGCTGGATTTTTGAATAAAAGGTGAAATGATTTCATATGTTTGCCTGTCACAACTCCTGTTACTGTTGCTGCAATCTTTTTAACTTCTTCCGTTAAGGTCATCATGAATTGATTGATTGTTGAGATCTGGATTTTTTATAGAATTGGTGTAAATAATTCTAATATATGTATAAACTAAGAAAAAATGTGAAATAATATCAATATTTAGTGAGAAGTGATTATTAAAAAAAAACATTAAAACATATCGTTTTAAAATAATTATTTTTAATACATAATTACATCATATTATGAAATTATAAACATTACAATGTTGAAAAATTCTATAGCAGGCAGTTACACATTTATGATTTGATGAGTCATAATTATGTATATTGACAATACCACATAAAAATTTTATGAAATTTAAAGTGATTAAAATTAGTCCTTGCTAAAGCCCCTAGGCGACTGACAATTCAATGCTCTATTTTACATTCCCAAGTTAAAACTTCTCGGGTTGCATTATCTGTGTAACTGTAATACAATCTGTATGCGTACAAAAACCAAAAATTGCAGTTGTAATAGCACAATGCTCTAGAAATGACCTTAATTTCAATCAAAATAAAGAGTTATAATGTCAACGTTTGCATGTGTTATAATCTGTTCCATTTTTATTTCGTGGATAAAATCTAATTTCGAATTACAAAAAATTTACATCACTGTTTTTTCCATATGAATATCAATAAAGTAAAAGCGTCTGAACATAATGATATAACGAAGTGTTTTCTAAATTCCCTTGGAATAACTTCTAATGGCGATTCATTTAAATCATCTGCAGTACGTACATTAAGCAATTTAATTTAATTTTGTAAAGTATGTAATTTTATTTTATAATTTGTTTGTAACTTATTATTGATTCTATTTGTACTTCCACCTGTTCATAAGTTATCAAGAACTAAACCGAAATAACACGAAAACAGAAATTATAAAATACGACACCCGTGTTGTTGAAACAATTTATAAGATTTTATTTTTCTATTTTGTTTATATGGTGTATTTGTCGTGTCTTGTAACACATATGGATACATTGTCCCTTGACCACAACATATCAAGGAAACATTTAGCACAACTTCCTAACCGCTTTTGTTACACTATATGTATGGGTTTTCCGCACATGCACGTACCAGTAACCAGCACCTGCGACACCAAAGCAAGTAACAGCCATTGCAACCATTGTGACGATACCTCCCGTGGTCTTGATAAAAGGCTTGCTATCTTCCAGTAGCGGCTCTTCAGTAGAGGAATTCTCGTACACTTCCGTAGTCATGTCGGGTTCAGTAATCTCATCAGCTACTGTGGTTGCAATTGTTGAATCTGATTCGGATGTCGACACTTCAGTTGTTGTGCGTGTGGAAACTGTTCCGGTAGTATTGATACTTTCGGTTGTCGAAGCTTCAGGCGTTTCAGTAGTGGAGACAGTTACGGTGGCTTCGCTCATTTCGGTTGTAGAAGCTTTAGTCGTGTTTGTGGAGGTCGTTCCGGTAGTTTCGATCATTTCAGTTGTAGAGACTTCTGTCGTTTCATAAGTTGTGGAATCTTCTTTAGTTGTGTCGGTGGTTGAAGTTGATTCTGTAGTTGTAGTTGTGTTTGGGGAAACCGTTCCGGTAGTTTCGATCCTTTCTGTTGTTTCATAAGTTGTTGAATCATCTTCGGTTGTGTCAGTGATCGAAGTTGACTCTGTAGTTGTAGTTGTGTTTGACGAAACCGTTCCGGTAGTTTCGATCCTTTCAGTTGTATAGACTTCTGTTGTTTCATAAGTTGTTGAATCATCTTCGGTTGTGTAGGTGGTCGAAGTTGATTCCGTAGTTGTAGTTGTGTTTGGGGAAACCGTTCCAGTAGTTTCAATCCTTTCAGTTGTATAGACTTCTGTCGTTTCATAAGTTGTGGAATCTTCTTTAGTTGTGTCGGTGGTCGAAGTTGCTTCTGTAGTTTTAGTTGTGATGTCTGCTTCGGTAGTTCTTGACGTTGGCAATGCTTCGTCTGCAGGGACGTCGACAATATTCGATATCAGGGACTGGAATTAGTTTAATGATTTTATGAGATATATGATTGATTTACGTACGAGAATCTGTGTACGTAAAAACTGAGCAAATTAACTGAATAAAGCTACATATAAACAAACTTTCGAAAATTTACCGTCTAACATGTTATTAATACAAATTAGATTGCGTATATCTAGGTATGTACTGACAAACATCCATGTGGAAAAGTGGTTAGCAATTGAGTTAAAAAGCGCAAATAATATTTTATTAGTATTTATTTTTAAAACTAACCTCAACAATACCGTGAAAACCCACGACTCCAAAGTATCGATGAAACTCGCGGTCTACTAAGTGCTCTATGAGAATCTTTTCCCCAGGAAGTCCCCATCCTTGCTCAGTAAACACTTCTTGGACATCCCCTGGAAGATTCTGAACATCTAAATTAAGTAAGGAATCATGATTTTCCGATGTAAAAAACGTATAGTGGTCCGGAGAAACGATTCCCGGAAGTTCAAAGACAGGTGGGACTGTCAGGGTGAAGGAGGTTGTTCCGATATTGGCATCGGTGAGAATAACGGATAAATCACGGATTTTCGACACGTACTGGCAAAATGACAATTAAATCCTTATTAGAAATAAATTATGACTGCACAAAAAGCGTTGAAATTGCACTCGTAAGCTTATTGTATACTCTTTTAGTTTAGTCCAAATACAATTTTGAAGTACCAAAAAGAACTAATTAAATCGTTAAGGCAATTTGAAATGCAATTACTGGTACAAAGTTTTCGGATCCGTTAGCCGAAATGCTAAACCCTAATCTTCCTATAGCTTTAAAACCAGCGGGGAACCCAATAGATTTTTCCTCAGGGAAGTTCTGATCTGGAGGAACGAGCCTGGGAGATTTTAAAACTGAGGTTGAATTGTTGGTTCCCTTGGTAACGACGACGGTAATAGTATACTCTCCATTTGTGGGGAACAAAACGATCTCGGAGTACTTTCCTGGCTCGTTGTTCAAACTGTAATGATGTTCTAATAAAGTCACTTCCATGGATAGGACGCCTTCCCTGCGGATTTCAGCAACGGCGTTAGCTCCTGTCACTGGAATATTTCCCGATTTAACTTCTGCTTCGACCACAAATGGCGCGTCGGGGTTTGGGTTGTTTTTGAAATCAAATTTAGTACTGGATGTGGCAACTGATACGGTGATTTCAGGGAAAACATCAGTTTGAGAATCTTCGGAGAGTATTGTTAAGTGACCGGCCTCGGTCCCATTGAACCCGAATTTTGCTTCAATGACATTCTGTAAAAAAGTCGTAATTACATTTTGGATTTAATTTTTTAAAATTGTAATTTGATTTAGTTTGTTCTATAAAATTTAAACATTTTGCTTCAAGTAAAATACTTCTGAATTTAATTCTTATATTACAACTACAGTTAGTTTTTTAATAATTTTAGTTAAATTTAATGATTGATGCTACATGGTAATTATAATATTGACTTTATGAGTTTGCAATGTTCGCGACCGGCTTAATTATAAAATAAAAATAACTGAATTAAAGACTGGGTGTGATAAATCAGAAATTAAGTAAGAGATTTATATTAGCAAACTTACAAAAAAGATGGTCTCCAAAATGCCAATGTAGACAAATCTCCCATGAGCATATTCAGTACTTTCCAAAAATGTTGCTCCAACTTCTCCCATGGTTGTTACAACCAGTCCTTCGATATCCGCGACATTTAACTTGTTCGCGATTGTAAAAACAAATGTTATTTGTCGAGTTTGAGCGGGAATTGCAGCGTTGTAGTACTGTTCTGGGTCTACCATATTTGAGAATGTCTGCGTTGGATAATTTCAACAAAAAATAATTTATTTTAAATCAGTTTTCTTGGATTTAATATGTGACACTATCAACACAATATAAATTCTATCCATTGTTTGGCTTAAATAATAATTCAGGATTTTATTAATTAAATGATTTCTTTATAATATAAAATCCAACTTGTCGAATTGGAATTTAACTATACTTTAGTTTCTAAAACTATAAAATAATTTTTCATTAATTCAACTTACAATTTTTGCCAAGTTCCCATGTCTTGGAGTGGATGAATAATCTCGAAGAACTACTTCCTGAAGCCATGTTGAAACAATGGTTGGAACTTGCCCGCCATTGTTTGAACTACTGAGTGCAATAGCGCTTCCTTGAGTTTCTTGCGCTATTCCTTTTAAATTTTGACGATTCAATTCACTGTCGACAATTTCCAGAACAAATAATTTGATATTCTCTTCCTGCAGCGTGAGTTTAAGTTCTTGCTCTGTTGTGAAGGATGCTGTGCACATTTGGAAAATAAATTAAATCAGTAGTTTAAAAAATAATTAAAATAAACAATAAATAATTACAAAAAGAATATAATAACAACAAACAATTTAAAAGTAATTAAAGCAGATTGATAAATATTTTGGTTTAAATTGTTAAATTTTGCACAAATTCCTGTACAAATATAACTGGTAAATACGACTAGATTTTAGTTTTAAAATATGAAAATAATAGACAATGTGTACAACACAATAGAAAAAACCTTAAAATAATTTTTAGAACACAGAGGTAACTTACAACTATTTTTAGCTCCAGAAGTTTTTATAAGAAGGATATTTCCCCCGTCCGTGGGACTCTTCGTCTTGATAGCTGCTACGGCTTGAGCAATTCCCACCCCGAAATCAACGTCATTGTTAATGACGACCCTCCGCTGACCAAAGGCGCTGTTTAAGAATTATGATAATTTAAAGAAAAATAAGTTGAAAAAGTCAATGTCTATAGACCACAAATTTTTTTCAATAGAGATAATAACAAAAATTCACATACAGTAAAATCGAGTCCCTATTATCATTCAAGTAGCCCAATGGAACCAATTCCTTCAAATTGCGGTTCGTTTCCGAAGAAGGATATTCGCCAAGTCCTACAACAATATCCTTCAAAGGAACAATATCTGAAACAAACACTTTGGCGACCTCTAAGAACACCTGTCCGATTAGGGGAGCTTCCGCCTGAAATTACATTGGTGATAACAAATAAAAAATAAATAATAAAAATAAATATTAAAAATAAATAATAAAAATAAATAATAAAAATAAATAATAAAAATAAATAATAAAAACAAAAAATTAAAAACAAATGATAAAAATAAATAATAATAAAAAAAATATCTTTGTTATTTAAATTTGATAGTAATTAACCTCAAACCATCTTTTGCTCGTCATCGTTTTCCACACGGGATCTCGGACCAGTTCAAACGGGAAAGTCTTTTTGGACATGGACAGCCATTCTGGAGCGAACCCAACGGACACGAAGCCGTTGACCTGATCAATTTCAATAACCAATCTGGAATTTTCTCCGGCAATTCTGTAGGACAGAAATCCTGAAACCCAGTGCGCATTTACAGGATCGGCAATTGTTAAGAGTGCATGGGAAGTGGATGCAACAGCGGGTTTGAGATCCAGAACGAACGGATTTTCGAAATAAAAATCTAGCTCGTCCAAGTCCGAGTTCAAAAGATTTTCTATAATATTAAACAAAATTTAATCACGATCCTTGCAGAATTAAATTATTTTATTTTTAATAATAAATTATTAATAAATAACTTTAAACATAGTTTTAAAATTACCGATATGCAAAGTAAAATAATTTGTTATGCTGCTATTCACAACATAAGTCTTGAACTTCTGCAGCTCAACATTCTCACTCCCATCGTCAAATATTCCAGCATTCTTCAAACCCTCGAGAAGAACTGCTTGCTCGTCGGCATCCGTCTGCGCTAGAATATCTTTCCCAGATGGCACTTCCGCCATAAATTTAGATGGTCGCCCAAATAATATCACTCCATTATTATTTGAGGAATCACCAGAAATCTTGCCCTCAATTTGTTCCAATGAGGAACTCACCGAATCCAATTTGAACGAAGTTTTTTCTAGAAGTTCGCGCAGCGAAGTTGAATCAGCCAATCCCGAAGCCCCCACACTATTATTGGCACTTGCGCAATCTTCTGATTGGTTGAATTCCTGATGCAGTCTGGCTTTGATGTCTGCGATATCATTTTTCTGCTCCACTGTCAAATCTTTTAATTCTTGAAGTAATTCCTCCATTTTATGAGAATGTTTTGGCTTCATGTATATTATTAATAATTCTGAAGTATTTTATATTTAATAATTTAATGAAAAAAAAACTTGTTGACTGAATAGCTAAATAATGATTTCACAGAAGAATAAATAGTCTAAAGCGTCCGTCCAAAGAGACGGTAATACTACAGCCGACTTTGCTCTCAGGATTGTCTCGCCGTGATAAAGTGACAAGTGAACGAAAATTCCGATTTACTTCGTTGAGAATTTTGTGAGTGAATGTGTCCCACACAACCGTGTGTGTACGCAAAGATAAGATTAAATACGATATTACATAAGCTGACTCAGGGTCAAGCTCTACTCTACACGTCTACACACTGATGATGTGATGATGATTCTCAGCACATTTTGCATCCTGCGGAAAAAACGTTTATAGATCGTTTTACTGCCTCCAAATGTTGTACGTACTATAGAATACAGAAAACAGGATGCGGTGAGACAGCTGCGTAAAAATAAATATGAATTTTAAGTACTAATTGCATACAAACAAATCGTAGGATGAGATGCAAAGTGAGCTATTAAAGCTGCAAAACGAGACATCGACCATTGTTTTAAGTGCGAAGTATGGGCTAAATCCACTATAACATAATTTACAATTGTCTTGCCTTGCAGTTCAATTTTTAAATTCAAAACCTTCCTCCGTTTTCAGTTGTTAATGCAATTTAAACGTCAAGATATCCCACGTTTGCATCTCCTGCAACGATATGTTACAATATTTATTTAAATTAAAGGAATTATAATCAGATTTGCACATTCAGTTACAAAAAACAGTGTTAATTGAACGCTCTATAATTTCTTCGAAAATTTGTACAGAATATAATTTATTATTTTATTATTAATTATGTTGACAAAAATAAATATGGGAAGTAATGACGCTCACGGAATTAACTGCTTGTGTCGTATAGCGACAATTCTTGTATCAAAATTGCATCTTGTATCATTTTGCATTTTTAGAATAAATTTAATATGCTTTTACAGCAAGTTTAACCGCTGCCTTCGGGCCGTCCGTCATTGATGCGCAAGCCTGGATGTTCCGAGTCTCAATTACTTGCTCACCGTCCTTAGCCTATTGAGAGTAAAAAATAATTCGATAAACGCAAAGCGATGTCGCGACTAAAAAAATATGTCCCTCTATGCATTTATTTAGATATTATATATTTATTCAGATATTAGTTTATTGTATTACCCCGGCATATTTGTGATCCATACAGGTATTCCAATTATTTTTATTCGTGAGAAATTTCATGAGAGCACCATCGGTAGGTCTTGAATTGAGAATGAAACCGACAGCGAATTTATTTCCACCATTGAAAAGCCGAAAAGCAACAGCGAGACGAAGATCTGTGGAATCGATTTGGAAGGTGAGCAAAACTCCCGTGCCTTTTCCGCTATATGTAGTTAATCAAGTGATCTTTATCCCCTCGGGTATGTAATTTATGGTTCGTATATAAAAAATATATTTAACATGTATATTACCAAAATATTGTCTCAGCAATGAACGCTTCCCTGCCAAGTGCCACCACCAATTTGGGCTGATTAACCACTTTCACGAAGTCGCCCTTTTCCAAATAAACTCGAGGGTCGTTTAGGCAAACGTTAAGGTAGTTTGCTAAAAGATTTTTGGAAAAATAAATTCTTAGTTTATTTTTTACAAAAAACGCATTAATACTTTTACGTCGTATTTAACGAATTAATTTTTGCAAAAAAATCAAACAAAACTTTCTTTCAAACAAAATTTGCAAAACAATTCTTACATATTTCCAGAACATAGCCGTAATTTTTCAAGGAATAAAGGACCAAGTTGGGAACATCTTTTCCCCAGAGCGATTTTCCGTCGTGTAAAACAGACTTGCTGGCCGGCCTTTCATTGGTACTGTCCATTGTGAATGAATTTTTGGCCATCCTGGTAAGAACTAGCGACGCCCGGCGGTTGTCATCTACACAAATTCTAGCAAGAATCCCATGGTATCGCACGACAAAAATCCGGGGACCACCCTCTATGTTATCAGTTTCAATGATCTCATCCTCATCACTAAAGTCACTAGAGGGGTTATTATGTACTGTTGTCGTCCACTAAAATTTGTTAAGAATAATGGTTAGGAAATGTATCATTTCTTTTTTGAAGAAACGCCAATCAAAATCAAATGAACATTTAATCATAGTAATAACAATTTACTATTACTAGTTTACTGGTAACATAGAAGAACTTTAATCCCTATATACATATATGTATTCTTTATAATTTCGTCGTTATTATTGTTAAACTAGAAACAATACCATTAATACGTTTATAAACAGTTACAAATATTAGGACAAACCCGAATCCAGCGCTTGTTAGTCATGCTATCCCAAGTATCATCATGACACTCATGAAATGGAAAAATTTTCCCCGCCATCGGACTACATTCTGGAATGAAGGCTACTCGTAGGCATCTCTCTCCCTGATTGAAGCCAATAACTAGTCTTGTAAATTCTCCGACGATATTGTAGGACACTGTCCCCAGAAGCGATTTATTATGACCTGGGTCAGTCACCGCCAAATGGGAGGCTGCTCCAGAACGAACCTCATTTTTGGATTTCAGTACAGCAGTTTCTTGGAGGTGGTAATCAAACTGGTTGAGATCAGTGTCCAGATTATTCTCTGGAATTTGAAATCACCGGAATTATTACTTTAAATAGAATAATTATATTAAATAATTGATTTTGAATTTTACGCGGTTGCGTGAATGAGAAATTAAATGTGCACTTTTAAATAATTCTTAATAAATAATTTTATATTATTATAAATTCAAGTTTACGTTTTAGAAACCGTTTTTGATAACCTAGCAATTTTAAATCTTGAAAAAGCAATTTACCTATAGACAAGATGAAATAACTGTTAGTAGTTTTCACACCCTCATTTAAAAATCTATCAAGCTCCGGCTTTTCAACATCAACGCCATTCAAATCTTGAAATTCTTCAAGAAGAATCTTCTGTTCCGCCGAATCTGTCGATGCTCTGATGTCATTTCCGACTGATAAACTATTGAAAGGGTTTGGTTGACCAACATTCAGGTTTGCAGGTCCAGGAATATTGTTTTCCCATGCGGATGTTAATGAATCCAATTTAAATAACGTCCCCTCCAGTAATTCACGCAGTGTAGTTTTTTCCGCCAGTCCGGTTGCCGAACTATCTTCGTCTTCATCTAAGCTTATTCCACGTAATTGTTGACTGAGCGTCGTTTTGATTTCTCCAATATCCTTTTTCTGCTCTTCTGCAAGTTTCTTCAAATCTTGTAGAAATTGTTGTTTCACCATGTTTACCGGAATTTAATCAATAATAATAACAACAATGGGTTTTTATTCCAAATGATTTTAATTGTCAACAGCTTTTAGCATGGCTTTGATTTTCTTGAGCCCAGCTGATTGTGAGTTGGGTAAGAAGGTTAATACATCAGGAGATGCATGTAGTAACTGAAGCTCTGGAAAGATAATTTTACAGTAATAAAGATTTAAGACAGCTCACAAGACGAGCGATGACGAGGTTATCGGTCCGTGTAGTACGTACAGTCCGCTTCCAGCACAAGGAAGACTTCTGTATGCTTTATATAGCGAGTGAGTATGCATTATGTGCCACCGTGGGCCCAAGGCCAAGGCATGTGTTTTATTACCCCGTATATATGTACTTCTTTATGCTCGCATGTTATTCTATTTGGACTTTTGGACAGCATGAAAATTATTTCCAAATTAACTTTTGTAGCCGTTCGGTTCAGTCACAGCCAAAAGCGACGTTTCTCCAGATCCCACTTCATTTTTAGATTTTAGTACAACATTTTCTTCAAGGTGATAATAAAACGGGTTGAGATCATTGTCCAGATTATTCTCTGGAATATAAATTAACAAAAAAAACTTAAAATCAATTAGTTAAACGTGTTAGTTGTTTTTAATGTTGGCAAAATTGCAAAATGAAATAATGCCCTCGTGTTTCTGCCCGCCCTGCCAAAAATGCCCTGCCCACTGGGCAAACGCCCTAAAAATCTGTCGATGGCAGAAAATTAAAAATGCCCAATTTTTGGGCAGAAAACTAGGCATTTTGGGCATTTTTCGCAATTTTTGCAAAAAATTGTCCTAAAATAGCGAAAATGCCCAAATTTTTGCCTGATTTCTTGCTTGAAAATGCCCAAAATGCGAATGCCCAAGAAGACATTTTGCCCGCAATTAAAAACGTCCTGACATTTTCAGATTGCCAACAGTAGTTATTTTAAACATTGACATGCTAAAAAATTACTACAACACAACGTATTGGAAAAATGAAGTTTAAAAAATGCTGCAGAATATAAATTTTTTTAAGGCATTATCATTTTAGCGATAAACAAGGTAAAGTACGTTTTGGTATTTTTCGCAGCATTATGTAAAAACTTATTCCGCTTCGGCTTTTCATTTGCACCACCAAAATCTTATGATAAATAAAGATACAAGCTGCACTTGTTGCTTTTCCAACTGTCTCTTCAAGACTGCTTTATTTCTTACAAAAACGTTTCAAACATCAACGCATACATAACAATAACAATGAGATTGACCCATCGGTCAGTAAACAATAATACTCTGAAGGTCCAGTTCTTTTACAAAACACAGTCATAAAAATACCGTCATACATTCACACATATAAGAAGCCGCTGACACAGCAGCAGGGAACTGAATACCTACGTTGCACAAGTGCATTCCATATCAATAGAAGACTTAAACATTTAACGTAATACCAATCGACCATTGAGTACATATTTCAATAAATCTTTGAATTCTCGTAAAAAGAATTTGTTGTTCTTCATAATCTGGTAATGCTCGAATGTCTTTCCCAACTGATAAATCTGTGAACGAGTTGGACGGACGAAAATTCAGTTTTGCAGGTTCGGGAATATTATTTTCCTGAGCTGGTATCGTCAAGAATCCAATTTAAATGATGTCTCCTCCAATAATTGACGGATGATTTCGCGAATGGATGATTCCGTGCATGATTTCGAAGTTAAGGGGCATCGGTCTTTATAACATTTTCTGAGTTATCCGGGTTTAGATACAAGAACTAAACAAAATGCCGCAGATTTATATATTAAATTTAAAAAACTTGGGTTACGAAATGCTTCGTTGTAAACATTGATTGGTGGGGTTAAAAATGCCTGGGTAAGTTACAGGAAACTCGAATGTTTTTCACTGTCTCCATAGCATTTTATCATGAGTGGGACTAACAACAGGGTTGGATGGATGCGCTACAGTATCGATGGTATGTAATATTATAATAATAGTAAATAATAATTGCGTAAATAAAAAATAAGCGTGTATACGCCATTGACAATAACAATGATTGATTATGAATGGTTCTTTTTATTTGTAAAATTAAAATTGGAAAAAAGACAATTAGATCATAAATTAAATGCTGATTACACTGAAAATAGTGTTGTTGCTCAAGTATACTTTTCATTTAAATAACACAGTATTTGAGCGTAAGAAGATTTTTCCGCATAATTGATATTTACACAGTTTTGATTGCAACTTTAATCAATGCCTTCGGACCTTCCGTCATGGAAGCACAAGCTTGGATGTTCCTCGTTTCAATTACTTGATCTCCATCCTTAGCCTGTTGAATAACAAAAACAACCGCAATTTCACTATTTGAATGTTAAATTATAATTATGTTCATAAAATGATACAAATTATAAAATTGTCCATAGTTTTAGAATTAAAATTATTTTAAATCAATAAAAAATTATCATTGCTCATTACCCCGGCATATTTATGATCCATGCACGTCTTCCAAATATTTCGATTCGTCAGAAATGCCAGGAGTAAATCATCTGCTTCAATGAACTCGGGTACAAAACCGATTGCGAAGGCATTTCCATTGTTGAAAAGCTGGAATGCAATTGCGAGGCGAAGATCCGTCGTGTCGATTCGATAGGTCACCACACCTCCATTCTCGTCTCCGCTGGAATTAAATAATTGATAAATTATAAAATAATTTTCAAAAATATTTTTTTATATTTCAGTTTTTAAGTTAAAAAAAGTTAAGTTAAGAAAACATATGGACGACAAATAAATATTTCTACCAAAACTCTGTCTCCGCAATAAAGACTTCCCTTCCAAGAGCAGTCACTAAGTCTGGCTGAAAGTCAGGGGATTCGCCGTTTTCTAAATAAACTTGAGGATCGTTGAGGCTAACGTTCAGGTAGTTTGCTGGAAGATTTTTAATAGTTTATCATCGATTAATTTTATTTATTCTAACTTGTTTTTATTTAATTATAAATTAACATTTTGTAAAAACATTTCAAAAATTTGAAAAAACCAAAAATCATATGAAAGCTTTGGATCATTAAATTTCTTACATATTTCCAAAACGTAGCCGTAATTCAATACGGAACAATTGATACGGAAACCTTGATCACTTTTCTCGCGCACCATCCTTCCATCGCTTAAACTAACCGTAGATATCGGTCTTTCCAAATTAAGTTCAGATTCCGTTGGCATGGTCACGGCCTTCCTGGTGAGAGCTACGGAAATTCCTTTTATACTTTTCGTCCCAGTGACGGAAATTCGAGCGAGAATCCCATGGTGTCGCACTACAAAAATCCGACGATCAGTCTTGCCACACTGGAGTGCAAAATGCATAGCAAAGTAGAGAATGAGATCAAAACATTATTATTTCAGTGTATTATTTACTATATCAACTTTTGATTTAATAAATGCTAATCGGGAATAAATTGTAAAAATATTAAAAAAACACCACGAACCTCGATCCAGCGCTTATTCGTCATGCATTTCCAAACGTCACCATGATCCTCATCGAAAGGAAAAACACTTTCAGCCATCGGAGTACATTCTGGAGCAAAAGCGACCTGCACATACCCCTCTGTCTGGTCAAATTCAATAACTAGTCTCGTGTTCTCTCCGGCAATTCGGTATGACACATTTCCTTTTGTCCAGTGCTTGTTACTTGGGTCAGTCACAGTCAAAAGCGTCGATTCTCCCGAAATGACCTCTGGTTTAAAGTCCAATAGAAGAGAATCCACTATGTAGAAATCTAACTGATCCAGTTTGACGTCCAGGTGATTTTCTAAAATTGGAAAATTAAAATTCCACAGAATGAATTTTCTAAAATTACAGATATTCTTAAATTTAATTAACTATTTTAATTTTTACGTAATATTTTTTATCCTAATTTATAATTTTTTGTATTAACATTATTTTTAAATCTTAAAAAATTATTTTAAAAAAATGATTATAATTTTAAATTTTTACCGATTTTCAAGGTGAAATAGCAAGTAATGCTTTGATCCCTAAGATGATTATTGAACTTGGTCTGTTGAGCGTCCGAGATGTCATCGATCAATTTCAAGCCTTTGAATTCTCGAAGAAGAGTTTCTTGTTCTTTTACATCCGTGTGGGAACGGATCCCTCCATCGCAGCTATAATCATTATGGGAATTACTGGAAAGTGCATTATTGTCATCTTTGCACGGACTTTTTGCTCTTCCCGTACTAGCGTTGATCTCCGTCAGTGCTCTTTTTAAATACACTCCAATCTTCTCCAAGACACCCAGAGAATTCTCACTCGTCGTCCCTAAGTTCCCTACATTAGGATCCCCCGATTTAGACCCTTCTTCAAGCTGCTCTTCAATATTTACTGTCATTTCCGCTAATTCCTTCTTCAACACTTCTACGTCATTTTCCACCCACTCCATCCTTATTTTAAAATTTACCAACTTTTGTGAAAATAATTTTCTAATTTGGATTTCGATTTAAAAAATAATTATTGTTTAAATGTATTTTCTCACAATTATCTAATAAGGTTTATTTCAAAAAAAATATTTTAATTAACTTTTTTCTTTTAGCAGGAAGGCACTATTAAAACTGTTCTTATGTTTTAAATATCAAATATTATACAGGCACAATAAATCAAGGACTGTAATGCAACAATTATTCCTTGATAATATTTTATTTAATTATATTTGTACTTGTTGTAAGCGCCTTCTCACCTCTATTAGCTTTAGCTCCTGGACAACTCGAAAGTAAACGTCACGAAAATAGACTGATGATGGGATTTTTGAGTATTTGTGACTTAGGCAGTGGCAGTGCGAAGGGTCCTTTATTTTGGATTTTGACCTTCAAACCTTCACTTCGTATTATTATTGTCTAGTTGTTGTCTGATTTGTAAGAGGCATTCCCTCAACCGTTATCCCACTGTGTATTTGAATGGAGGGTACTGTAAACTATCAAGATGGAAAAAAAGACCTTTTATTTGTATTTGAGACACAGGTAAAATTAGTAATTATTCTTGTAGAAGGTAAGTTCGTTTATACTGTTATAACGCCTTAAGGGTAAAAAAAGACCAAGAAAAATGTTCAAGTGCATGGGTTGTATTATTGTGGTTTACCTAAGCTAACGTGTTTCTACATTTATGTATTAGTTATTAGTATGTCTATATAGTAATGGCAATTTCTGTTAACCTTTTCCATTAAAGGAGTAATATAAAATAATTTCAATAATCAATGCAATGAGGCAATGATTATGTTAAATCATGCATAAAATAAAAAAAATATGTGCATTAAAATCAGCTTCCGGTCATTCCTGCGACGTACTTCCATTATATTTATATGTTTACATTTATTTACATTTGATAGTGAATCCACCCTTCCAAATTTTTAATTAGTATTATTAGGGCTGGAACCATTTTGCGTTTTGTATCCTCAATATTTCACGTTTTTCCTGCTATTTTATTCGGCATTTTCACCCGAGGGCCTACTTAATTGCTCTAGTTTCTATTTATTGTATCTAAAATTTCCTGATTTTAACAATGTTCTAACAATTTGTACCGATTTTTTTAATTTCCTGGGATTCAGAACATTAAATTTGTTTTTAAAAAACACTTTCAATAGTTGTGATCGCAATTTTCATCAATGCCTTCATGTCTTCAGTCATGGAAGCGCATGCCTGGATGTTTCGAGTTTCGATTACTTGTTCCCCATCTTTTGCCTGTAGGGTTAAAAAAGATTATTATTATTATTAATAATTATAATAACTCAATTCAAGAAACATCTCTGGAAATGACGTTTAATCATAATCAAAATAATTTTAGCTATGAAAATAGTTGTCACTCAATACCCCGGCATATTTATGATCCATGCAGGTACTCCAATTATTCCGATTCGTTAGAAACTCCATAAGTTCTTTCTCATCCGCTCCGTCGAACGCTGGTAGAAAACCAATTGCGAATGCATTTCCATTGAACAGAGTAATATTCTCAAATCTTTCCCGCGAATCGTCTTCCCTTCGTTTAGCATAACCGTGGACAAAAGGCGGGAATTTCCAAGCCCAAATTTACTATCCGTCGTCATAGCAGCAGATATTGTGGTAAGTGCTATTGAAACTCCAGATATACGATTGTTTCCAATTGAAGCAATTCTAGCAAGTATCCCATGGTGGCGCAAAATAAACCTTTGTTGAAGATTATTAACACCGTACCACTGAAATGCATTAAAACATTTTTGAACTTCGTAGTTGCTGCTATGTACATCCGTCAAAAATTTGAGGTCTAATAGTTTTTACAATAGTTTTTACAAAACAGAAATGGACCAAATTTAAATTTTCGTCAAAGTTTATTGGCAGTTTTTTTAGGTTGCATGTAATAGGTCCCAAATAACAGATTTTAATTAAATTGGGCGTAGCAAATTTTGTTTCGAATTTTTACTTAAATATACTTACTAACTTATGCCAAAATCCGCAAAACAAATGAGGGCGGGTCTAAATTCAAGTAAAAAAATAAACCCAACCAATGGATTAGTTGCAAATATAGACATATGGTCTCTTCGGTTTACAAGTGCACCAAAAATGAAAATAATATCTGTATGTAGTTAAGAAACTTCCCCACAATATACACCGGACTCTCGCTATAAGAGATCTTCATATAAGAGAACTCTCTCTGTACGAGATCATTTCCACCCACATATCATACATAGTTATATGCATACTAGATCTCTCTATAAGAGAATTTCTATATTAGAGACCGATTTTGTTGATTTATAGCGTTCTCTTATAGCGAAAGTTGAGTGTACTTATTAATCAAGAAATTAGAATACTTGTAGTACTAATAAAATAAAATATTACCTGAAACCAACGCTTATCTGTCATATTTTTCCAGAATTTGTCATGAGGGGGACGATCAAATGGAAAATTCTTTTTTGCCATGGGAGTTCCTTCTGGAGCGAAGCCGACCAATAAATAATTACCTTGCTGACTCAATTCGATAACAAGTCTGGTGTTCTCTCCTGTAATTCTGAAGGAAACAATTTCGTTGATCCAGTTTCCGTTTCCATTCAAAGGATTAACAACAGTTAATAGTGACGATTCTTTAGAACGGACAACTTGTTTGAAGTCCAGTGCAAAAGATTTCTCCAGTAAGTAATCCAACTTATCCAAATTGGCATCCAGATTATTATCTAGAATTCATGGCAATATAAGTACATTTGAGTTAATTTATTTCCCGGTAAATTTAATATGTCGAAAAAATTTTTCATGAGAAATTGATCGTAATAATAATAAAAGTCATTGTATTTATATGTATATTTGAATTTATTTTGTAACGACTATTTTTATAATAATATAAAATCAAATTTACGTTTCAAAAACCGTTTTTGATAACTATTAATTTGTAAATTTAACTCTTAAAAGCATTTTACCTATAAACAAGATAAAATAACTGCTAGTATTTTTCACACCATTTACAAATCTACCAAGCTCCGGCTTTTCAACATCAAAACCATTAAAATCTTTAAATTCTTCGAGAAGGATCTTTTGCTCCGCCGAATCTGTTAACGCCCTAATGCTTTTGCCGACTGATAAACAGTTGAAAGGGTTTGCTTGACGAACATTCAGTTTTACAGGTCCATGAATATTGTTTTCCCATGCGGATTTTAATGAATCCAATTTAAATAACGTTCCCTCTAGTAATTCACGCAGTGTAGTTTTTTCCGCCAGTCCGGTTGCTGAACTATCTTCGTCTTCAACTAAGCTTATTCCACGTAATTGTTGACTGAGCGTCGTTTTGATTTCTGTAATATCCTTTTTCTGCTCTTCTGCAAGTTCCTTCAAATCTTGTAGATTGTTTTTCCACCATGTTTATCGAAATTGATTCAATAATAATATTAACAATTGGTTTTACTCCAAATGATTTTAACTGTCAAAAGCTGTTAGCACGACTTATGAGTATGACTTATTCTTGAGCCCAGCTGACGATGAGTTGGATAACAAGGTTAATACAACAGAGGCACATGTAGTAACTGGAGCTCTGAAAACACAATTTTACAGTAATCAAAGCTAATGTAGTAGTAAGGTTTGCTGGATGGGTAGCGGAGAGCTATGAAACTAACCATCAAGGATTACGATGA
>JAQGAK010000945.1:0-45961 GCA_034696945.1 Lipothrix lubbocki | reverse complement strand
AGATACATATCACCTTGTGGTGTTTATGTATTACATGTATTTCTTTTTCCACATGAACATTCATATACTTATAAAACAATTAATTATTAATGTTGTTATTCATTTCAGTCCTTACAATCACAATGATATGTTTAGGATATAATTGCACTTAGAAATATTATAAGCACACAGAAAGTGCTTATATATAAGCACTTTCTGTGTGCTCTTATTTTGCGGTGGTATTTTATTTACGTATATTCATTATATTCGACATTTACCCTTTTGTGGTTATTACTTTCTCTGTCGATTAATTACCTTTCGCAAGCAAAATTAAGGCTGTAATTAGTGCTGCACGACTGACTAGGCGTCAGTGCTTTTTCCTAGAAGCCCTGCTGTATTTCTTGATGGTTTGAAAAATTCGGGGATGTTTATTTCTGTATAGAATCGTTTTGGGTTGAAATTGATTAATGACTCAGGAGAATATCAAATAGAATCCATACATGTTTTGTGGTTTGGTTGTCAAGCGCTTAAAAGGAGATGCGAGAACTATAACGACACTACACAAGACTACAAGAAGAATAGCTTTTAGAATCACAACGCTTTACATGCCAGGCTCGTGTATTATTATTATTTACAAGTATGCAGTTGAGTTCGACCGTTGTGTCAAGTTCGTCAAGGGTGTATTATGCAAAAATTCTTTTTATATAATACTTTTAGCGTATACTCCACTATACTATTTATTATTTACTATACTATTTTGATTTACTTACTACTTGTAGATTGGTGAGGATGCCAAGGTTTTGTTAATGTTATTTTGCCTTTGATTTTCTCCTTTATAGATGATTTAACGCATTGCTTGAGACGGAAGAAGTCCATTCGATTCCATTAAAAATACTTGACATGCTTATGAATGAGGATGATAACAAAATAAAATTTTCGACGACAGTTTTTTTTAACCTCCAGGGAATATCCTTGGCCCATGGAATAATTAAAGAGATAACTGATGAAGCTCCTGTGCTTAAGATTTGATTATTTAAACAGTATAAGTGTACTAGTAATACTGAGGATATAAGGTTTGTTAAGGAATTATAGGAGTAGAATCGATTGGAAAGAAATCCTCCGCGACCGAGACGTAAAAGATGTAAGAGCTTATACATGCGGTTATAATCGCCGTAGTCAGCGGATTTCCCCCCATATTTTATGGTATTCACAGAGGAGTATTTTAAATTTGAGACTTTCTTGTCTGGCTTTGTCAGTGCTCGCCTCTCTCTCGATGTCATGACCACAGAATGTTTTTCTCGCATGTTGAAAAGACTTATATAATACTTTAAGGAAACCTGAGGGAATGTACGCACTGCGATTTGAGTGACAAGTGATGACAGGGAGTAACTTAATGTATTTCTTAGAGGGTTCTTGCCTTTCGAACTTAAACTCCTGCTTTGCTGGGGTTACCATTTTGTGAACCTTTCAGAGCTTCACTTTGACTTATTCCTCCAAGTTTCTTTCCATGTCTAACCTGATATATGTAATTTTGAAAAGATTTGAATATTGAGTTTCCTCCGATTCTGCCCAGAAGGACAGAGTCACCATAAAAGAATGGTTTTATGTTGATGGTTGTGTGCCAGTATATAAAGTAGAGATATATGTAGAGGCACAACAGGGAGGAGAGCAAGTACTTTTGTATAGCAAACGAAAGAAGAAAAAAAGCAGAGACTAGAGACGATGCGATTTTGCTGAAATCGCTCAAGGTGGGTTGGTTGGCATAATAACAACATAACCACCAGGCCAAGAGTTGGGTCTGGAAATCTGATTTTTCTCCCTGTCCAATGTCATTCTCTGTAAGCTTTACTTGCTTATAAGCACATATTAGTGTATAATTTCTTGATACAATATGGTAAATATTATACTACAAACGATGTTCTTGTTAAAAAGAACCTTCAAATGTTGTACGTTGCATGCATCCTAATGACCTGCGATATGGTCGCTTTAAAAAGTAAATTATTTAATTTGAACTGGTTACGATTAGTGAATGTCTGTAGTTAGTAGGTATTTCATTTTCGTACTTGTATTGTGGTATATAGATTCCATGTAAAAGGCCTAATACGTGGAATTAAATGTAACATTCTTGGATATACAATGTACTTGGATATTTTCAATGTTGAAGTTGCGTGTAAGGATGTCGTATTCAGTTATATAATAGTGGGATGACGGAACGGAGTGAACCAACATCGTTCCGTGTTTGTAGGAATTATTTATTGTGTAATGGCTAAATACATGTGTTTCAACGGATGACGATGCGAGTAATTATGTATATCCATTTGGATAATAAATTATGTGCGCCGTGAATGAAATATACGTGCTAGTTTTTTTTTCGTAGAAAAAAAATCTGAAGTAGGCAATAGTAACAATTATTATTATTGCTATTACTGGGACTATTATTTTTAATAAAAGTATGTGTATGAGACAATGCCATGTGGAGAGAGAGATGGAGTCTCGTCTTTTCCTTTGTGCTTTGGAAATTAAAAGGGAGCTTTTCACGCTCTGTAACTCATACACTTCGTCTTGTTGGTGACGTTTTTTATATTATACTCTCTATATGTGTGCCTCTCTCTACTTTTCGGTGTGCGTTTACATCACTTTTCTTTCTTACCTCTGTTATTCATTCGGCTTCTCCATTCACACAGAGTTTTTAATGTCTGCGAAAATGTAATTTAAAGTGACAGACTTCCTGTCTCCATGACGTTCCTAACGATGGATGGTCTGGCCAACAAAATTAATTTTCATTAAGCTTTATACATATATTTTATTCTGTAGTTGAACATTTCCAGGGAAATCAAAATTTTAATTAAACAAAAAAGTTATGAGGACTGCTGCTTCTCTGTCCAGCAGGAGGTATTACTACTTGCGTATGTACACACATCGACTCTCACTGTTTTATGAGCATGGAGTCTTCCAAACTAAAAACATGTGATTAAAACGTAAACGTACATGCACAACTAACTTTAACAAGATATTTTAATAGGGAAATACTATGTTATTAAACTTATTATCAATATAAATGTGTCGAAAAAAAGAGTTTTAATGAAGTCAACAGACGAAATATTCTAATTGCAAAACACCATAAATATATGTTATTAAAATTAATATTAAAAGTGTATGACGGAGGAAAAAATCAGTCTGGATGAAGTCATTAGAAAATATGTTTACTTTTACTTTTCTGTAATAATTATGGATAGATACATAAAATAAGACTTGCCCATCATCCGGCTCCTCCAAACCAGACACATCAAACTTGAGGCATAAGGTTGTAATTATGTCGTCGTCAGGGAAAGTTTGCTCCTGTAATTGGCATCATAATTGGAAAAACAGCGCCGTGGAAAATTTTAACTTTTTGGGTCTTTTATGCTAGTTATATACTTATAAATGCTCGTTCAAAGACAAAGTAAATGCAAATGATCACCACTGCCACACCGCACATAATTTAAAGTTTTGAGTTGGAAAACCAGAGGAAATTATGGAAAAGAGAGTGTGGAGTCTAAAAAGAAGAAACGATAGGAAAGATAAAGTTGTAATATAAAAGAGAGGTAAAAACTTAAATGAGTTTCTATCACTTTGCACTATGTTCCATGCGAGTGTCTATAACAGCTATGTACCTACAAGTTGACGATGAGGTTTGCAGGTTTTTGGAAGGCGACCAATATCAACATTGATTTTTCATTATGCTCGCATGACAGTCTCCGTATGTTGTCCCCCTCGCGGTACCTTAACCTTATATGTATTATTATAGGAGAAGATAGAAATAAATGTAAGTATATATATCTAGGAATTTAGAACATAATAACTCCCAGGAACAAGTGAAAAGAAAGTCATTTTGCCAAATGGATAAAGTCGTGTGGTCTAGGCTTACCCTATGTTCCAGCTACAATTATTTAGATATATACTAATATGACCTCAATATATGTATCTTTACATCACATATATGTCGATATTGAACCTAAGATTCCGTTCAGGCTTCAATAGGTCTATAAATGTGGATATGCCTATAAGTGGAGATAAATATATCAAAGGAGCCAATTTCCTCTACTTTTTCCTTAACTTTTACACCTAAAAAACTGTTTTTGTCTCCTCCAATATAAAGTATAGTATACCCTTGAAGGTTATCTATGGTAGTGCAATGGAAACTTGGAAAAAGAACAATGCCTAAT
Source organism: Lipothrix lubbocki (assembly GCA_034696945.1). NCBI lineage: Eukaryota > Metazoa > Arthropoda > Collembola > Symphypleona > Sminthuridae > Lipothrix > Lipothrix lubbocki. The sequence continues at coordinate 41,777 of JAQGAK010000945.1, read as the reverse complement.
TCTTCTTTTTCTTCTACTTTTGATTTTGGATGATTCTCTTTCACACGCAAAGTATACGTATATTGTACACTGAATGAATGCAGAAATAGGAAGGATAACTTTAAAGCGAATCCAGCTCCTTTTTGCAATGTATAAGTTCAATGGTCAGTAAAGACTATCTGGAGGATCATGGTAGACTGGTAGATACATGTAAAAGCCGTTTTCGACAATTGATTTGAATCAGATTCCGAAGCGAAATTTTTATTGTAACTTTATATTCTTAATAGCCACCATCTTTAAGTCATTCTGTTTTGTCAGTTGTAGGTGTATACATTTTAGGTTGAACGTGCGGAAGATAAAGATACCCTTAGGTTTCGTTGTACTATGCGGAAGAAGTGAAAAGAATTTTGTTACTGTAAAAACGTATCCGTAAAATGGAAGTGAGAGAAGAAAGCAATAAAGTTAAGTAGGATTCGATCGACAGAAAAAATAGGTTTATACTCGTTACGACTCTGCATGAAGCTCACGGAAGTACCGTACAATGGCAGATTCAGGAGTAATGGATGGTCGTTTTGGGGAAGATACCTTTTACGAACTTTGCCGCGTAAAAAGTACATGAGAAAACTTGGAAGGTACATGGGTAAAAACCTCACTAGTCCATAGAGATATATTCCAATTCCGGTAGAATTGTAAAAAGATTTTGGAGGAATTCGAATACACTATAAATATGTGTTTCTGCCTTCTCACTTGCACAATGCACAGCAAGTGGATTGTATAGGAAGTAGTTATTTAGTAATAATCTCTTTTCTGTTCGTATGTGTATATAGATTACGTACATGATATTACATTCGGAAACAGCAATTGTTATACTTACAGGTAGCTAGAACACATTTAAGCATATTGATCTGATACATAAAGACGGAGTGTAATATTTAAAGCAGAACAGAGGAGAGTAGGAGAAAAATGACTATAGTAGGATTGAATTGTGTAGGTATTATAAAACGAGATACTATGTATGCACACGTTGTGGGAGGGAGTAGATTGTATGAATTGGATGGAGAATAGATGGATGGTTATTATGAAACTGCGGCAGTAGAGTAGTCTTGTGTACAGAGTGGGACGAATCTCTACTAGTGCATTGCTAGTATATGTCTCTGGAATGTTGGCACTTAATTTTAATGTGTGTAATGTCGGCTCCACATGCTTTTTTCAAGTGTTTTATTTTATTTTTACGGTTACGACTCTACCTTTTCCTTGTTATTGACCGTCCTACCTTCCAGTCTGCAAATCCTGTATATATATATACGGCATTTTCCATGTTCTGGTGGAACTATACATGGTTCCTTCCATGTAATAGAGAACAACTTTGTGGGTTTTTGAATCTTCCTCTAGTCTTTTAGTATGACGAAAATACATATAACTGTAATGCTGACTTCCTTTACAGCCGTGGTGTATTGAAAAGCATTTTTTGTATCGCAAGCAAGCGCATGCTGTATATCAATCCTAACTTGATTTTACGGTCGAGATTTTGAAAACATTTCGATTTAATCTGCGGCATTGGTACGAATTTGTTACTTTGGTACCATTTTCTGACTGCTGCAGGTATCTACTTCTAATAAGGGAAGATGTACGACAGTAATATGCATCCTATTGAATGCACATATATAGGATCTAGTCACTCGTTTCCTCGTAAAACTGTTGCACGTAAATTAGTTCTATAAAAGGTTTTAGCTTTTTGGACTTATATTTCATGCAATCAAAAGTAAGATCTGTTTCCTGTCTGTTGGTCGTCGGAATAAATGTATGTAGTTTAGCATTTAGGTTTGTGATTCTACTGGCAATGTCATGGAATTTTGCAGGTGTTCACGTTGCATGTGTCAAGGAATCAATGCCATTTTACCTGTTGTATAAAAGCACATTAGGTTTGGGTATTATTGATCCATTGTCGACACTCGAGATACATTTGTTGAGTTTCGTTAAGTTCTAACGAATAGAGTTCTAAGTCTTTCTCTGGTTTTGACAATTTATTTGTTTACTTGGCTACATCGAAAGGCATTAGCTCTTTCAATATTCCTTCTATGGCTACTGATTTCCGACGTCAGTTCCAGTAATAAACAATAAATGTAGAAATTCGCATAACCTTAAAGGTCACGGTTTTCAAGAAACGTACAGTTGTAGGGACATGAATAATAAGACGTTGGTTTTTATGTAATACCTAATTGTGTCCTTCATAAAATAACCTTAGGATTTGCAGTAGATTTTTGATTTGATAAACAAATTCCATGAAGAGATGATTGGAAGCTGTTGCTTTATACGTTGTGCTGTATTAAGGTGTAGTAATAAATTGGTTTGGAAATATGTCTAAATTTGGAATTTCGGAACCTGTTTTGAAATAAAGATAATAATAAATTTCTGCTATAAGTACTGTATATCAATGATTTATGGTTTTGAAGAATTCCTTTGACGTCCGTAGAGCAGAGGCAAGTTTATTGCAAGTGTAACTATGCTATGTTTATGTATATGGGGTGCAATTGTCGATAACTTAAGGGATATGGATTGAGTTATAAAAATAGACTGTTAAGCCATTTAGTCATCATATGATTGATCTGACTCCTATCGAGATCGAATTCGTCATTCTCTGTTTCTCCGTTTCTTTGCATTTCGAAACTTTCCACTTAACTCCAGTAACATGATAAAAGAATTCGTTGAACTTACGATTAGTTACGTCTAAAGATCCTTCTCTTACGAGTATAATTCTCTGTCAATGTTTTTTACCGAGCGTCATTCCAAATAGATAATGCAATGAAATCGTTTTTATTGAGTGTTGTTAACTTAATGATTAAGATTACTCTTACGGGAATTGAAAGATCATGAAATTGTTGCCATGGAATGATACCATTGACTAGTGTAATATGTTTGATGGGATCGTGATCGAATTGAACTGACACATGTTTAACTGGACATGTAAGTGCTTGTGTGTATACATAGATGCATCACGCCTTCAGATACACGCTATTATATACTTATGTACTGTTTTGATGATTTCCACCCAGTCAAGGAATGAGTTTATAGGTAATACGAGTGCATGTGTACTGCTAACCTGGAATGAAGGAATGCTTGAAAAGATTGACTGAATGAGTTATATTATCTCCAAAGTGTTAAGATTCTCACGGCTTCATTCCCTATCCATCATCATTAAACTTACACCGATCGTGAGGCTTTGGATATTACAATGTACACATATTATATGCATATGTATATATGTAAATGTATGTTATATAAAATGAAAATGAAATGTGGAAGATAGCCTTTGTGTTACTACTTACTACTACCTGAACATGTGCTGGTTACGTTTCTTTGTTGATGGAATCTAATTTCAGGTTCCTCCTTTTATGCAGCTGAAAGTCATTGGTCAATCATTTTTTTATCCAACAACAATTCAGTCTCAGTTTGATTTAAATTGTATGGCTGCATTCACTGTATAGTATAGAAGCATAATGGATATGCGGCAGCTGCTTTTGGAATTCTTTGGATGGGAATTCCGATGCTGTTGAATTAAAAGACAGTAATGAGATGGCAGTTAGACAGGGATAAAACGCCAAGATTGATTTGTCTGGAGAAGGTTTCAGTCCAGTCTTCTGATTATATATTCACTTTTTAACTTTTGGAGGGTTTAGATTTTTGAAAAATTGATTCTGTCGTATGATTAGGTTCGTATTGCGTTCATGCACTATAAAATTCTATGCTTGTAGGTTCCTGATTAACTATATGTAGTAATAATAAGTTACTGTTGGGTATAATTATGTTGTTTCATTATACATTCTTGAAGTAAATTGTGGTAGCAATACCATCGCCAATGTGAATGGGTATTTACTTTGAGGTTGTTGTATTGATGATTTGCAGGTGCTTTTAATTTGTGATCCGTACTTTCCTTAATCTCCATTTGTACTCGTGTCTAATTTGTATTCAAATATGAATATTGTGCAACCCGCTTCCAATTGTACGGTTGTGGCGTTAAGAATGTTTCAGTATTAATTTGGCAATTGGGTGACGGTGTCCACTTGTTGGCGAAATGCAGTCCAACATATTATTGTTGAACTTATTGTGTGTAAATATTCTTTAACTGCTGTGTTGAAAATCAGCAAAACTTAGAAGAGCAATGCCTCTAACCGAAAAGTAACATATGGATTTATATTATAAGCTTAAATAAACAGGTGGCTAAATTCCGTGTTATTGCTATACAAGAGGTGAATGACTGAGACACGAAATGTATATAAATTTATAAATAGTACATGAAGCTTGTAAAGTAGACATATATTTTTGGCTTTCATAAATAATGGCATATTTTATGCGGCTGATCGTGCATTAATGCATTTCAGAAGATAATCAGCACTCTTTAAAATCGATTTATGAGCTCATATTTATATACTTGTGTTGTATGTGAAGCTTCGCCAAATTAAAATGAGCTGCTCCAACGATTTCCTAGAGGCAGATTCAGTATTTATTACCGTATGTTTAGAGCTGCTGGATGAGTCTTTGTGGTCTTTAACGATCTCGACGTTGTATAATGTATTGCTAATATTTATGTGATGATGCGTATCTTTGCAAATCAGTGAACCCAGAAATATGCCAGTGTAATTATAATTAAGATGATGAACATTGAATTTATGAAATCGTTTCCAGCGATATAATAATAACACTATAATATCCAAACTAAAAATTACAATTTTGCCGGGAAGCATAAGAACACAGATAATTGACTTCCGTGAAAGCTGTTGTTGTTTTGTAATATCAGTTCGTGCCAGGCTTTGTTTTCAAGGAGATGACGGTGGTAGAGTATTGAATATATACGGGGGGAACTACTCTGGAGTGTAAACAAGGTTTAACTTCCTGACAGCTCTGTTCGCTTAGCTTCATTCAACCACATAGTGCAAGTCGGATTACTATGGGATGTGGGTGATCCAATTATGTGTTATTGGCAACAGATAGTATCTACATATTTGCGACCATATAGTACTAGGTAACACTGTTCTGAAGCTCAAACTTTTACATAATTAGAATATTCCTGCAAAGCTCATACATATATATACGTGTCTATAATTATATGTAAAACATAGGGTGGAGCAATATGTACACATACAAAGATTGCTTATTACAGAAAATCCTGATTTTTCCTTTGTGCCCTATTTTCTTCATCCATCAACCGTAATGGTGGCTGACATTTTGCTAGTAGTGAATTTAGCATATTGTACAACATAGTTGAGCTTAAGACCTGGTGTTTTAATAATATTAACTCTGTACCAGTCAGTTACAGGAAACTGTTTAGAGCAACAGCAAAAAAAAACAAATTAGCCTATAGGCAGGGATAGAGCAGATAACCTAAACAGTTTTCCTATGACGAGCTTGAATGACGTTCTCTTTTCCGTAAACGAAAATGAGCCTGTCAATTCTGTCCAGTCTTCAGGTAAAAGTTGATTCTCACTGCTCGCTGCTGTTGCTTCTACACACTTCACTCTTCTCTGGTTTGTACTACATTGCATCACGATTCATATACTTTATCTGACAAGTATTTCGCCTCACTTTGACTCTGGTTCACTCATTTTTGCTCTCCTTTGTAGGTTACATATAATTACGTATCCATATGTGTTGTTGAAATAATAGCGAAAGTACGTGTATAGGAGTATTTATAAGTATATAGCAGAAAAAATTGTTCAAAAGAAGGATGATAGAGGTATTAAGTCTTGACTTATAAAATAAGGAAGTATAAAGTAGGGGCGTTTTTGTTTCTTCTGCCCACACATGACTTCGCCAAAAGGAAAATTTTGTTTGCCTGATGTTTCACAGAAGACTAAAATTTTCTGCGGAGTGGGAAAGAATATAAGTGAAAAGTTTAAAAACCTGCGGTACACTTTCGTTTTTAATAAGTAACAAACCGACCATTGGTTATGCGTACATATTACATATGCACTATTTTTATCGTAGTATCATACATAATAAGATTCCATTCATATCCGTGAATACTTTGTTCATGCAATTTATTGACTTTGAACCTTGTACAAATATATGCAATGAGTCGTCTGCGAACATGTTAACGATTATGTACGAACTTGCTGGAAATTGTAGCTTATAGCATTGCCATGAAGGAAGGTGTCTGCAGACTAAATATTAGTTTTCGGTTTTGTGTTCCATGCCAAAATACTTTGGAAATGAAACTATAAAGCGAATTTCGTTTACGGTTTCCAGTCTCTGTTTTCTGTTACTGTCTTTCGTATAGGCTAACCAGAGAATCGATTCCAATTTTTCAAGTGTTGAAGAGTTTCAATAAAGTTGAGGTACATGGTATGTGAACTGATGATATTTATGCAGGAAAGTGAATACAAATGAAACAAGCTTATTCTGGATCAAATTTGTTTTAAAGGCTTGCATTGCATGAAAGTGTCCATGTTATTGGATCAGAAATTCAATAAGATATTGGATGACAAATATGTAGGAAAAGTTTTAAAATAGTTGGGACGACCGAAGCTGTCTTGTTGAAGTTACAGACCTTCCAACCTTGAGGATGAGCATTAGCATAAGAACAGATGCGAATAAAAACAAACATGTATTTTGTACTAAAAGAATGTGTGTGTGTGGGGCTAGACTGTGAAGTGACAGTGTTATTTTTGATCTGGTTGAAGAAAAACCTTGATCTGCTCAGAACGCTGTGTGTCGAGTTTACCATAAATCGGCTACTCACTCTTACTATTTAGACGCTGCTTTATTATTAGTAGTTTGATAGTTTGCAACAGCATATATATGAATTCCGATCTGGTTCTGTGTATATAACACAACTTTTACTATAAAACTCTAATGTGTAGTTGTGACAGTTGGTTCTTTATGCATTGATCGTTTTACGTAAGTTAAGTTAGTACAGTACAGAAGTACTGGCTTTGATATGCTGAATTGAGTAACATTTGGAACTGTTCCAGCTTGAAATTATGTTTGCATTTGTCTAAAAGCAGTGACTCAATGCTACTATGTAAAGATATATTACTTATATAAGTACATATATAAAAATAGATATTACTCTGACTCGAATCTCTTACTTCATTCGCACTTAGTTCTGCCGATTTCAATTTAATACTGCAAGTTCATGTTTGTATAAGGAAGAACATGGAAAGTATCTCCTTTTTGGGGGCCTGTGACCTGGAATTTATGCGAGTGCACAGCAGTGTATATTGGTGTTATTTTAAAATAATTTTTACCTCGAGAATAAGTTTAAAATAATACCAGTCACGTATATATGTATATGGTTCGGGAACTAAATCTGTTTTGCTAAGGGCTTTCGTACTTTACTGTTTGAAATGTGAATCTATCCTACGCTGGGTTATGACTATTATGTTAAAGCTAGCAGGAGAATCTTTCTCATCGTTGCTGTAACTATTGACATTCATTTCCCTCTTTGCTGTATTCTGTAGAAATTCAATCCACATCTGGAATGGAAAAGTAGGGTAATATGAGGATTTAATCAAATCGTATTTTACAGCAGGTCGTTGTATAAAACGTGGTGGGAATTATTTTGGTTTCTTATTATCATTGTATAATGACTACCTTGTATGTATATACGAAAAACTGTATGAGACCATGCATTTGTGTTTTTAATACTAACAAAGCTTAATATTGAATCATATATGGAAGTACCTAGAGAAAGATATTTCTTCTCTCTGCATAATAATATATTTGCAAGTTATGAGATGAAATTATCGATTTTCGTCGTAGCAGTAATATAAAATCCAGAACATTTGGATTTATAGATATTGGTTATAAAACATTTTGGTGGAATTAATAATTCGCGGTCATGCAGACCATGTTCATTGATATTGCATATAATATAACAATTTATAAACTTTGTGGAGGCTCAACGCCATACTCGGAACGATCTCAAATATACACAACCAGATGGTTATTGCAATAATCAGTATTTGTTTCAGACAGCAAGGATTGCAAATAATTACAAAGAATACTTTCAGACGTGTTCATAAGTTTGAAATAAAATTAGTTTGTCTATGTATGCTTATTGCTTATACATACTTCCAAAGTAAGCTAATAAAATTTATTAGTTTATGCTGTGCACACTAAACTTATGACTTATGTCATTTGAAATGATCAATTTTTTCTCGGTCGTATATTTGCATTCTTGTATTGTATGTAGATACATACACGTACTTGTGCGGATACCATATGATAGAGGATCATGACTCATTTTTGGAATTCATCAAAACTACCCCTTATAGGGAAGGTATATCTATATATACACACATTCTCTGATTGTGAGATATCCTGTTACATCGCGTGATTTCCATCATTATTATTTGCTGGAGGTAGACAGCTAGAATGTGCATATAATTTTATTGTTATTTGATTCTCGACCCGAATATCGACCATATCATCAAACTTGATTTCATGGTAGTGCATGAGCTTCCATTTATTTTTTATGTGTTCATGCATACACTTCCTAACCAAATGCGATATGGAATACTGTGCATTCTTCAAACTTTTAGCATTTAATAAACCGGAGGAGATAGTAGCGATGCAGCAATATATGAATCAATAGTTCGTTAGTAATGAAAATAAATATCTAGAATTTTCATGTTAGTCATATTGTAAGCTATGTTCTAAGTATTATTGAAACAATGGCAATAGTATATGATGTGTTAAAAACTTTTACCAACAATAAATTAATTTAAATTATACCAGCAATAAATATACAAACATTATTTCATATGCAGTACTTTATTAGTGGTAATTACTTCAAAATTTGGTGGTTGAGAAAGTTAACTAGGTCATTTCCCACGCTATTTTACCAGATGCCAATCATGCTAAATGTCTAAATTGACTATAAATATCATGTCCCGATGAATGACATCATCGGTGATTATTAATCGAATAATCATCTGATGAGTGTCAGCAACTTCTTTCATGTGTTCGTTTTGAAAGATTTCATAGTGTTGATCGTTGATCGTTGCGCCTATGCAGATATGCTATTTGCATCGTTGGAACATCCTGCAAGTATTATTACATTTTAGTACATTGACATGATTAAATTTTTGGCTGCTGCCATCAGGGTATGTAAGATCAAGTTCATTGGAGTTTTTATGGCTGTGTTCCATCTTATTTTATTTTCATTGCTGTGAGACTTTATAAACTATGTACATATTCTGCTATCATGTATTTTTGAAATATTTATGCTTAATTTATACCTATAAAGACATCACTGTACACTCGAAACTGTTAGTAGTTTATATTTTTACAGCTTTGTTTTTCTGTTTAATTTGTTGATTTGACATAATTTATATAGTACTATAGTATGTAATATATAATATTGTGTCCTAATAATATTTATCTGACAGAAAAACAGTTATAATTTGACTATCTTAGGCATTTGTATTAGTTGCAGAACACATTGACGTTTGTGATAGGTATTTATATTACAATAAAGCAGATTTTGGAGAGGTTCCAAGGGCGTATGTTTAAACGTCAATAAAGATTGTTTGCAGTTTGTTAGGACATGCACACTGAAGCTTGTCAAAGACGAAAATGGGGGGATTGCATATTATTGAATGTGTGTAGTAGTGATACAACGTAGTGATGTGCTTGTTGATTATCCTTAAATTGCATCTTCTATAAAAGCACTGCAAATTATCTTCAGCTGCATCCTCTCTTGACACTGCGATCACCAGGATAGTTTAGGGTTTGTTATTCTTCGATAAATCGTTAAGTTTAGTTTGCACTTTGGTTCGATGCAGAATAAGTATTGTAACTATAAGCCGTTTAGATTGCATGTAAGTAGTGCATAGGTTTGGAGTTTGGAGCTTTCATCCTTATATTGAGATTGAACGATGACGAGAGAGGAGAAGAAAGAAAACGGAGAGTTACGTTTTGTGTTAGGAGGATTCGAATGTATAGATGAGCCTCAAATGTACATCGAAGAGGTTGTCGAGTGTTAAATATAACATACGTGTGTTTGTGTGTGTGTATATTTAGTTGGATAAAAAAGGTAAAAAGAGGATGTAAAATGGTAGGTTGTAAAAAGTTGTTGGAGGGCAGACAATTCTTCATCCAGTTTGCTCTCTGACTTCCAAACAAAGTTTCGTTTACATTAGCCATCCATCCATTTACACTTGATGGTGTTCTTGATCTGTCTGTTGTTGCGAGTCTCTTTCTTTCTGTCTATCTACTCTGTACAAACATAGTAAAGTATATACTTATGTGAAGAAGATTAGAGACAAAAGTCTTCACTTGATGGGATGCAGTAGCGTAGATTTAAAGTATCTCCCTTATGAATGCGCCCGCTTTCCTTTTGCAATTTGCATAGGAAAAATGTTGATATTTTTCGATGCTCCTAGCATAACATTTTCACAACGTTCAACTCATTTTATATTAAATAGTACAAGGCATGTTTCAGCTACGTACAGACTTGCATCACTTTTTGCTTTATAAAGTGTCTGTCGCAAAATATACTTTGTACAACAGACAGTCTTAGTATTCCTCCCTTGCTCGTTCAAGACTGAATGATTTGAATAACTGTTAATAGCAAGGCGTTACATCTACTAAAAGATTCGACGTTGTCATATGGAAACGTCAAAATCTCTGGTTGTTTTGGGACTGGAGATGTAACTGCAGCTAAACGAAATTGAAGCTATGTGTATATATAGATTATCTCACGTCCTTAACTAGATGCCACGTTAAAAAAAGAACGTATAAAGGACATTGTGGCATCAGTCGGTTGGAATGGTTAAAAAGATGTGGGAATTCTACAAGATTCGGCAAAATTCGTGTCTCGTTAAGTATTGTGCACATCCATGCAAACAATGCCCGTAAATACTTACAGCCCTCTGTACTTTGGTAGCTTTCATGGTCCGGAATATTTCTCGGTCGCTTTATTGTGTTTCCATGTAGCATACATAGGATAGACAATGCAGTAGAGTGAACAGACAGGATTTAAATCCAGAAAATGAAAAAAAAGAATCTTGTGTGTGAGTTTCAAAGCGTCGTGTATGTGTTTTATACTAGACTTGTACTTAAAAGTATAAAAGTACATATACGTGTAGACAAAACTGTGTACACAAAGTATTTGTAATACATTGTGCGAGGAAAGGAATGTGTTATTTGCTTGAACTGACTTGGATTCCTAGGTTGGATTTCAAAATTTAGCTGCACGTATAAGTATAAACAAACATAATACACAATACATTTAGGCGTATAAGTGTATCTGTACATGCAGCTCTATAAGGACAGGGAATTGTATTCTTTTTATGTTATTAGGAAGAATCTTCACTCTAGTCTTCTAGAATGACAAGGAAAAGCTGATGCCATGTAAAATGAAACTTTTATACATATGCTATGTACTTATGCAATGCACATACACTTCAAGTAGAGTTGTCTACTCACTGTCGGCTTATTTCTTTGTGTGTATGTGCAAGTTTTTTGATGTTCAGTTTTCTCGGCACAGTGTTTTCTTCTTTTTATTTGCATCATTTTTTGCTATATAGGGCATGCTTAGAGAGAAGATTTAATGTTGATACATTCTTACAACTTTACAAGTGTAATTTGTAAGTGTAGTATCATTTGTATGGGTAGCAGATATTTGCTTATATATACGTTTCATTATATACAGATCATATATATGTTGCATAAGCGAAGTATTAGGGAAATATTTGTATGTGGTAGTGGTGAAGATAAGAATTCAGATGGAATTTATTATCGAGAAGTGATTCTGTTGTTGTAGTGCTGTGCAACTAATTTGGTATCCTTTACGTTTTTTCTCCCATCTCTTCGGTTTCGTTATTTTTCGTATCCAATAGAAAGTGCATAGCGTCCGACGAACGTTCTCCTCGATCCTCTACACAGTTAACGCTCACTGCTCTGTTATAGTACTGTTGTTGTTGTTGCTGATCTAGAGCTTTTAGTCCATGTTCTTAAATTACATTCTTTAGAATTGACGACTTCTCCGTCTCTTCTTGTATTTCCTATCCTTCTAGTATTATTAGATAAAAGTCTTGATTAATGTTGTGAGTGTGCGTGTGAGTGTGTGGCAATGAAACTCTTTATATATAGATACTATTACCTACTTGATGTTAATACTTTCACATGTATAAAAAAAACTTAGCATTGTTAGAGACTGTAAGCGATTCTGTGTTTAAGACAGAAGCATTAGCTACTTTTGCAATGTTTTGGTATTTATGTGTTTACGTATATATCTGTGTAAGTGACCTTACTTTAGTATAGCTAAGTAATTTTAATAGTAGCTTAAATTTATCGTCAACTGTGTTTTTTATATACTAATGCTCTTCTTGATGCTAACAAGAAGATAGAAAATTTCTACTGGGTTAGCAGCAATCAAGCTCTGGAACGCTGTTTTATTGATGCTTTCTTGGAAATAATCCTCTTTTAGTATTTTCATTATTGCAGCAATGTCTGTACTTCCAGATTTGAGCTGGTTTACTTTACATTATTGTATTACAATATATATTGCAGTAGTCAAGCAATCTCTGCGTATAATTCAAGAAGCAAGGTCATTAAGTTAGGAGAGTACTGCATTAAGCATTAGAGGATATAAAATCTGAGGATACATCTGCACCTTTAGTTATAGTAGTGCTTTCAAATCTAGATTTTCATTCGCTGCAATGTCTGTGAAAGTTGCTATTAAGCGAATGGACGTATAAGTATATTGATGTACGTATACAACGATAATTGTAGAGAATGAGTCAAAGGTACTGGGAATCAGGAGCGGATGTAGAGAGATTTTTTCTTCAGCATTTTTGGAGGATTGAATGTAGGTGCACACTTCTCGTCTCTCTCCTGATGACTCAAGTAGATAGGCTCAGGTTCTATAGTGGAATACAGTTGATGCTTTGTTAAGTACTATGAGGACTCTCTGCTAAATACTCCGGTGTAGGAAATTGTAATCTGGCATTTCTTTCCGTTTCCGGAAGCTTAGGAAATTAGTCAGTATTTGTTACATGTGTTGTGTTGGCGGTTGGTTGCAGGCCAGTATTTGTTGAAAGAACGCAAAAATATTGTTGACTCACCAGTAAGACTCACCACTTGCTTGACTTTACTGCCTTTTATACGTGTGTGCTCTGTAGTACTTTATTATAGAGATACGTCCGACGCTCCAGCTTAAATCTACCACTTTTGGACTGTTTCCTCCATCTTTTCCTCTCGTTTCCCTCTGACTTATGCATGCGACTATCTTTCTCCTTGGCAATGAAGAACACAGGAAAGTTATAAACAGTCGACTGATTTGTCTGCTGCTGTTCACGTAGTATACATACCTATATGTAGTTCTTGCGTGGATTTTAAAAATGCAGATAGGTATACATATACCATGCAGTTTTTAAAGCGGACTATTTTGTATAGCAAAAGGAAAAAGGTCTGGGAATCTACTTAAGAACCATACACATAGTTCCGTTTCAACTAAAATGTGTTTTGTGATTGCATGTAGATTGGAGAAGTTGCAGAAACCGGGTTTTACTTTTTACATACAGATAGGTCGTACTAAGCAAAACTCTGTAGTGGAAACAACATAAAAGTTAAGGGGGAATGAATGTTCATCAGGTTGATGCTTTATTAGCCGTGAAAAGTTCGACCCGTGCCCAAGTGAGTGACTTGGACGATTTTTTGGTGTTGGAAGCAAAGTTTTTTCCGACAGTTGAGATAAACCTTTTTCTCCTTCGAGCAGAGGAAACAAGAGGGCTTCCTTTTTACTTTTTTCTGCTTCTGTACTATTACTTTAGATTGAGCCCTGACATGCATGTCATATATTATATGACACTTTTTCATTCGGGAAGAGAAAGGAAGCCTCTCTTTCTTCCTTTTTCTAAGTATTCCTTGGATTCGGAAGAAATTCACTGTTATCCACTGGAATCTTTAAAAAATATCTTTGTGCTATGTGTAAGTACAGATACATATTTCGAAGATATGTTATAGATTAGAAGGAATATATTCTGTATATATTCGGATCATTCTTCGAATCGGCCTTGTCTTTTTTTTGTGGGGCTTGTGTATATGTATTCGTGGGTGTCAGCATTCTGCTTTTTTATGAGTGCAATATTGCTTTTTGTTGGATGTGCCGTTCTGAGAGAAAGAATAAAAAATGTTCATCATGATTTTTTGAGACATCCTCTTCTATTTTTTTGTTGCAGAAATATAGTACGAAAACGATTGTTTGGATATGAGGTTGCATGGCTAGACTATTTGTAAAAAGAAAAAATAAATTGAATGCACATACATCAAGTATAGGTTGGCAGTGTTTGATGTTTTCATTATTTTTTCCTTGAAAAGATGAGTGTTTTTGGGCGTTCCAGGTTCTCTATTATGATTTTCCTATTACATGTAACTCCATGTAACTGCTTTCGTACATAACTGTATTTACGCTGTATCCAAATTAGAGATCCGGACCTTCGGTTCTTGTCCTTGCGTGCAGTTGATATGCACTATGTAAGTCGTTCTATTAGGTATGACGCGTCCTTTAGTCAAAATTTATATGATGAGATAAAGGGAATGCCCGTCATGGAGGTCATGAGCTCAGGTGGATGGCACCAGCCAGCAATTTTACATCTTTATAAGGTCATTCTTGCTGATATTGTGGGTTATAATGTCAGGAGCGCATCCATATGAAATAGGTTTTTCCCTCTTATCTCTCTTTCTCTTGATCCTCATATGTTATATGCTTGAGTCATTGTTTTTTATTTTATTTTCCAATATCTGTGCTCTAGATGGGAGCCATTCACATAGATCCGACACGTAAAATACATAGTACATAAGTGGAAAAGCGACGGCTGAGTACTTTTGAAGAAAATGCAATAGGATTCTTCAACTCCTAAGTAAATACGTATACAGAGATTGGTAAAAGAAATGGCAGGAAAAGATGTCATTTATGGGTGCGCTTATGTATATTTGTGTGTGGAGTTTGGAACGGCTTTGCTTATGCAGGAAATGAGGGACGAACAGGATGCAGAAAACGGATCTGTGTTTCAATGGGCTGAATATAGCGGCCGCTTTTGCTTTTTAAAAATACATAATAAAGAGTACGTCTATGCTTTGCCAGAGAGCATGGTAAAACTTTTACCCTTATATGTATCTACGTATATCTATTATCCATACTTCTAATATACCCGCGTGTGCCGCTTCCTTTTCCATTGACAAGCATATTGCACTATTTCTGGCCACGTGTGTTTTTGTAGTTATTGCACATGTACTGATGGAATGCTGCCTCGAAATTTCTTTATTTAAAACGGGAGGAACTATGGAAGGAAGTTTGTCTTTTATTAAAGGTTTTGCTCTCCCGATGTATGTAGTTCTACTCCCTCATTTTTCTCCTCCTCTCCATTCATGCAACAACATATATTATACTATTTGACTAAACTAAGGCCACCAAAGTAGTGAGTCATGATGTTTTTCTTCCCCATCTAGTACTATACTATACTGTACTGTACTACACTAATAATAATGTTGTGAAATCTGCATTTCTCATTCGTGGGCTCTAAATAAATGAACACGTTAAAAATTTGAGCAAATACATGGAAAGGAAATGGAACTATACATATGTATAATATTAAGATTAAAAATCATAGGTGATTTTCGAGAAGGCAATGAAGGAAGATATACATCATCACGTACTATGTGTATATGAGTTGAATGCTGCCAGCTAATGTGTTATATATTATATGCGTATAAATAATCTGATGTGCATGATGTCTGTCTCTGTGGCCATGCTCTATGTACTGGAAAATCGAAAATTGTAGATCAAATTCTTTGACGAAAGCAGCTATTTTTAATATTTGGACAAGAAGGAATGAATTATTGCATTCTTCTTTACCTTTTCCTCTCATTGCTCTCCTAGTATACTGTAAAGGCAAGACCTATGGTAAAGATATTTAGGTTAAAAGTAAAGGAAGAGCATCTCAATATTCACCACCGTGATTTATTTTTCTACCCCAAAATTGTGTCATCGCTACTATAATTCTAGCCTTGTTTTAATATGTATCCTGTTTTTCGTTTCATTTCATTCACGGATGATTATTTCTACTACATATATGTATGCTGAGGAACGTGTGCGTGAAAACCGCATATGTTACCCGGCTGTCGTCTCATCTTTTGGAGCAAGCTTACAGGATTTTTTAGCGTTGTATGTAGTAGATACTAGATACATATATACACTGGTAAACTGTATATAGTTACAGACACTGAATCAATCTTTTGGAGAAATTGCTTGAACATGTGCAAAAATACTAGTACATTTGAAATCATTCGATTGCAATTTCGCCCGGCGGATTTTTACGACTATACTGCAGTAACTTGAATGTATTTGGAGCACAATGTGCAAACACGTTAGGTTGGTCTGGGTTGATGTAACCGACATATTGACAGGCTCTGTATAAGCTGGGAGCTGTCGAAATCACCATGTCATGTCAGGGCAAGTTGTTATTACTTGAGCCTTTTTAGCCACAGCTTGTCATACACGAAAATGAAGATCAATATTAAATCAGTTTTATAAAACTATATTGTAAGCACAGTATGTACCTTAATAGTATGTACATATGTATGTAGTATACCGCAAGCATGCAATTTTTTCCCTTTAAATCAATATAGTAGAGCTATGAGGAAGGAAAATAAACTAAATCATTCAGGTACAAAAATATTTTTAATATGATTTTTATGGACGTACACTAAATGTCTTTGAAAATGATGAGCATGAATCAGCAGCGGCAGTTGAACAAGTTTTAGTAAACCTTTTATCTACATAAAATACGAGCTGAACTTTATTGTCAAGAGTATTGTACATACTGTAGGCAGTATACAATATACGTATCCACTACCTGCGCTTATATACTTACACATAATTATGTAGGTACAGTAACAGTGCAGAAGAGTCAGTAATACATGGCATGTACATATGTAGCTCTTCTTCGAGGAAATTGAAAAAAATGAAATGAAAGTGTTATTTGTGGCAACGTCGGCAGATTCCTGTGAAACGTACACTGGTAATGCCCGTATATGTAATATTCTATATACTCAGATATGCTTTTGTTATATAAAACATATCTACAATAAAACCTTGTGCACGGAAGTGAGAAGGAGAAAAAATGGGAGAAAAGGGAAATTCAGTTTAGGAATGAGTTACGCGCGGCATATCGGCGGCTTATATGTACTAAAGAAGAAGAAAAAAGTAATGCAATGTATCATGGTCGAGATATGATCCCGGAGCACTCTTTCCTTCTACATAGCTCTGCTCCTTTTTTGCGTGCATGTTATGGTGGAGGGAAAGGCATGATATGCGGGAATATAAATTACGTCAATGGTAATAAATCCATGAGGAAAAGGTGTCACTTACATGTAAGATTTTTTACACGATTTGATTTTTTCTCACCGTGTGTAGTTGGATATATCACCCGCTTTCCGTGAAAGTTGTAAGGATACTTGCCCATTTTGTAAGAACGTACATGCAATCAGAACTTTAGAATGTGGAAGTCACAATTAATTATTAACACATAAAGGCTATGTGTAAGTCAAAGAGTTAGCTTCATGCAGGTGTGTGTGCTCCAATGTTACACGGAATAACTTTTATACTAACTCAACTGTACATGGCAAACATGGAGAATGCATATAGTTATTCTGATTTCTGTTAGTTCTGGTATTTTCAAATGAATGGGGGTGAATCTATATAGATACATATATGATTTTGACTAAGTAGAGAGGACGATTGTTCCCTCCTTTGTATATAGTTATATATTAATCGTTTTGTTACATGGTCATTGTAATTTTCTGCGCCCATTCGCTTAATCGATTTTTAGACTATAAAAGTAAGTTTATTTGCCCAGTTTGGATTAAACTCAATTCCATGAATCAGTCTATTTGAACTTAGTAGGATGTAATGGTGGATTTTAATGGTGGAGTTTGAAAGGATGAAATGTTTGTATTTACAGAATGAAGTGCTTCGTACAATATTTGAAATTTGAACTTTATGTAGAGTGGAATGATATGTAATAATTATATAACAGTAAATATTACTGTGTAGTTTTGAATTATATAAGTTCTACTATATTGTAGATGTACGACATCATTACGACACAAGTTGATGGTTGTTTGGCTCCGAATTGGGTCAGCTGTTGTGCATATTTACACGGATCGGCCCATCATCGTCGTCATGTTATATGAGTGTGTAATTATTATAGTTGCATATGGGAAGTGCGGTAACAGCATTTCAGTGTTTTACAATAAACTTTGATTGTTGTGTTGAGAGTTGAGATGATGCGAGTTGCTGCAAATTGCCGGAGGAAATAGGTTAGGCGGGTAAACAAAATCTGTCTGTATGGTATATACAAAGTTTTCTGTTTGAAATGTAGATAGGTATGTACAGACTACTAGCTCCATGCACACTAACCTCTCATTTTATGTAGGTATGAATTTCATTGAAAATTAATGAGAAGTTGCTTGGTTTTGTGTTGTTGTGAAATTGCCAGACTCTGATTAGTGATTACTAAAACTCCGTTGAGCATGAATCCACAATGATAAAGCCTCTCAGTAATCTGAGGTTACATAGGTACACATAGTATGTGTTTCAATATATAAGTATATACTGTAAGACGTCTGATTATATAAGCTAAAACGTTATATAACCCATAAAGTGCGCGGTGGGTTCTAAAGTTGGAAGATTTGTTAGATACGCTATAGGTGATGTAATATATTGCATTCGGTTTCAATATTCTCTTGCGTTAAGACTTGCTTTGATATTAACGAATATTCATGTTTTGAGCCATTCATCCAGACTTGTTTATTATATTTGTATACTGCTTTTCTTGCCATGCTCCAGTTAATTTGTTGACCAACTTTATAAATAAATGCAACCCATATGTAAGCAAAAGCAAGCACAGGATGTAATCGTGTGCACCCCTACACAATTTCAAATTAAATGTCAATAATTCAGACAGAGAGTTGCACGTAGGATTGTGGTCTATTAGTACCCTTATGTAAATTTCACCATCTTTAAAATGATATACTAATACCTAGCATTATATTAACAATACTATATAATGTATACTTTGAGGTTAGAATTTAAAATATAATGTCCTAGCAATAACTTGTAATTAGTGCGTTCTTCATAGAAAGTGACTGGTCACTTTTATTATCAACTAATTGTGGGCAATTGTTGACAGTGAATATTTTGTGGGCAGGCCCGTATGATAAATCTTGCACGGGATGCTTTGTAAGTTCCGTCCTGGCATTTAGAATCAGCGCCGTGTTGAATTATGAATACCGTTGATTTTTCGAGTTCAGATTCTTTGGTATGTGTCTATTTACATTTTTCATGGAGTTTCTGTACATATATAGATGGACATATGTATCTCTTATATTATGTTTTGATTTACAAGTCCCACTGCTGACATTGTAATTTCTTGGAAGTGTCTATATGGCTTTGATTTCTAGTATTGATTAAATTGTAAAAATAAAATTGTCTTATTATTGTTCATATTTTGATGACAGTTTACATATATTTCGTATCTGTTTTGGTTGTAGTTACATACGAGATACGGAGAGCAAAATGTGGTTCTTTAAACAGAATTCATATTACATGCAATTTGAGATGCATAGTGCACAGGTAGATTCTATTAGCTTGTCGGTCCACAGAAGATGTGTGTCGGTGAGTTAAAAAGGAATTTTAACAAGCTTGAGCTGTAGGATAGGAAACAGTTCATATATTGAAAATGCCTTCATATATGTACCTATGTTTATTGTGGAGGACTGAAGGTCAGCCGGAGTTCAGTTCTGGTAAGTTGTTCAGGGCTTGAACACAGGGAAAGATATTTGAGGGCTTGGTTAAATGTAACCATGGATGTACATACGTTATTTAACATGTAACTCAGTCTCAGTCTCAGGTACTACTACGGGTTATTTAATAATTCATTTTTGTTTTTCCCTCTCATGCACTTATAAGCTTTCTATGCATTATAAAGACTAACGAAGTGGTATTGTTCAAGTGCAAGTAAATGTATGCTTCATTTTCTTTCCATATCATCGCCATGAGTTTTTGAACCTTGCATCCATTTGTATGGTAAATATTATGTTTGGATGTACAGAGATGTGAAAAGTGCTTTTAAAGTACGGCTTTGGAATTTTGTGCAGTGAAGAGAATATATGTTTACATCTTTTGTGTTTTAATATCGCTATCTAGTTCTGTATATTATAAGGGAGAATAACTGTCTAAGTGGAATTGCAGTTGTCAGGTAAAAATGCATTTTATTGACATTTACCTACTTTACCTGTAGTTGTGGGAAGTTTGTTGATGAGAAAAATAATTTTCGTTGAATGGAAAAGATTCCAGTAACATAACCAGAAGATCGTAAAAGTTTATTTTACAACGAATCCTCAGGAGATGATGAACTCATTTGAATGTATTTAAATCCGGATTTTTATATGCAGACGAAATTTTTGCAGAAAAGTGACTCCGTTTGGTTTAAATGTTTTTTTTGTAAATGTATAGAAGTGTTTTGCCACCTTATTTTCAACATTCAAAGCTTGGGACATATTTATAGAAACGAATGGATAAAAGCATGGGAATGGTAAAATATGGCGAAACAGGTACTCTGATAATTTAGATTTAAATAAATGCGGTTTGGGGTCCCGTATATTTCCGTAATGATGACTACTTTTGTCCCTTCCATGACCGTGCAGTTAATCTCGTCTGCATAAATGATTATAAGCCGCTCTTCAATGGAAGTGATCCTCTCTTGTCAAGAATAAATGTTCTCTAGGTATGTATATTGCAAGTTTTATGCAGTGGTCGCTTTCCTGCAGCTATGTAGGTTCACAGTTGTATGGTTACTGCTACAGTTGCTACACGCTATAAGCTCTATGTGCACACACATAGGAATGAATAAACTAACTGTTTTTCTCATTGTGTGAGGTAACCGGAGAGTCTCTAAATTACCTGTCTGTTCTCCTTCTCTCCCAACTTGATGCAAGTTTACTTGACTTTAGGGAATTTTATGAACAAGAACAATTTATCAGCACTCCTTCCTCCACTTGTGTGTTGTATATATTAGCGTTCTACTCTGACAGAATTCATTCATTTATGTGATCAGGCTTTTGAATTTCTCTGTTTATCTCCATCTCTCTATCTCAGACCGCCAGCACACACACACACACACACACATACATACAGATCTCTAAATTTTCCTGTACGATCACCCATAAAGCATTCAAATTCTAAGAGATGTTTTATATGGTAATATTGGTTTATTCCACTTGATCCCCTGTTTTGAGGAAGATTCTGATCGACTCCATTAGGCAGGGATATGCTTGTTGTGTGCATTGTGCACATGGTGCATTATCTTTTTTAAGTATTACTGATTTGCATAGAGATACTATTTAATGCAGTAAATACTGGTAGCCGCAATGAAATTCTTTTTATTTATTTCTATATGAACACGATCTGGTTCATGGTTTGACATTTTAAGTATACTTAAATCCATGAGTTATCTTGAAAGACATTGATGTTCCTACACAGTCATTTTGTTATGGTGGTATTTCGTCTTGTTATTATATTAATGTTTGATGAATTTTTTTAATCAACAAGTTTGACCGACATGCAATTAAATTGCGTCGTTGGATGGGCAATTCTATTTCTTGTGATACTTTCCGCATAGCTTTAGAGGACTAAAGGGGTACGTTGTTACATCAATTGAGCGGATCAAGAGTTCTATGAAGTATGCATGGCCTGGTCGAGTACAGACAATGATTCACCGTATATATGGATACATTGTGCTTGGTTTTGTTTGGAGGTCTCCAAATTTAGGCCGGATATTAGGTATAATTTTGCTCGTACAAAATAAATTCACAAATGATTAGCTAACCTATAAAAGCTTCAGGTTAAAAATTCCCCTGTGGAGTGTCTAGTACTTATAACTGTGGAATCCAGCAGTTGATCTTTTATGGGTGAAATTTGTATGTACAAAAACGTTCAGTATATTTCGTTTTTCATTTCGTTTTACAAGGTTTCATAAAGAAATGTAAGTACATTAAAAATGGAATGCTGCATTGCTCATTAGATGTTTTACTTGTTTTACGCAAACTCAAGCCTATTTTTTAAGGAGTTGATGACTTTACGACAATTATTACTGTTGTATTATGAGAGTTTAATATTGTTGTTTTACTACATAGTAATTATATTTTGTTGTAGAAGAATTTTTCCATATTCTTTTAAGTATTTTATAACGCATGTATGTAAACGCAACGTTTGAGAAAGATGACTAAGTTTCGTTTAATTGAATCTCTTGCGGGTCATTCCACTACCTCCTAGCAAACTGCCTTTATGCTGTTTTCCCGCTTAATAGATGTACGCAATAACTTACGATTGCATTTTTTGAACTTGGGCTCTCCTTGGAATGACTACAACAAATGTGGTGATGTTAACTAGTTAATGCAAAGCGTAGTGTGTTTTTTAGTTTTCGAGGGGACGTAATTTTTAATGGCGATTAATATTTAACATGGAAGATCTGTGAATTTTTTGTTTTTGACAGTTTATCTTGTTACTTTCTATATTATTATGAGTGTTTTCAAAGTTCAAGGTTCAGTTAATTTATAGGAGCATGTAAAGAAATTATATTCACCTAGATATATTTCATTATGCAGCGTATATGTTATGTTTATTGCTTCAGATACGAATCTGTGACGTGGTTTATGATAAGAATGTGTATTTGACGGCGGATCATGTATCCTCGTTAAATGTGATTATAGGGCGTACTCCTACAATATAATAAGAAAAGAAAATCAACTTAGCTAATTTGAAATCTACTATGAGGGCACAAGTATAATTTACTAGTGTAGAGCATTTATCTTCAGGTAGACAGTACATTTATTTGTAGATACTGCACTACTACTGTGTAGGATCCTCGCGATGTGTCTTGTTTGAATATCTAAACTGATGTTAGGCACACTACTATTGCTGGTTCCGAAATGCACTAGGGAATGCCGTTGCGCTGTATAATGTTTTAAGGTTATCCCTATACTTTGAGTGTCCCTGCCTCTGTCATGGGTACATTTTTTTTTATTGTTGTATGAATATCGTAGTCTGCTTGTAAAACAATTTGTTAGAAGGCAGGGAATAAGACAATCATGGAAGGATCGATAGGCATGAATGAGCTTGACGGTTTCAGGTCTGATGTCCGCATATATAGATAGATACAATTTGTTTGCAGACTCAACTCAGGCAGCATCACAGAGACTGTAATCCCAATCGTAAAAGTATGTAGGCTGATTGACATCCTCAGCGGTGTTGTGTGGATGTACATGTTTTTTAACTGAATGGTAAAATTTGTCTCTCGTCGATAAATTGTTAAATCGGTTGACGTCTGATGTTCCCTTTTCTTGTCTCTATCTCTCGTTCTGCCTGTTCTCTCTCCCTTAGACTTTCGATCGTGTCTTGAATGTCTCTGTTTAAAACCGGTGCGTGCATTACGAACATGACGAATATAATAGTAGAAAGGGGGAATAAGCATGTCAGACGGCCACAGGAACGTCTTTTGGGAAATGAATGTATGGTATATGCTTAGCTTACGCTTAAGGACACAAGTATCGAATGAAGAAGTCTTTTGCTTTTTCAAAGATTATAATATAATGTAGGTTTTCATTATGTTTGGCTTCCGAGCCGTCTTGTTGAGTATATTTGTGTACATATGAGAAGAAGGAGACTTTGAAATCCCGATCACGATCCTTTCCATGTCACCAGTCCAAATTGAACTTTATTGCTGTAATGCAATTTGATATGTCGCTCTTATGTTCGGTTGCCGTTGCCAGTAGTTGCTCATGCTTTAAGTATTAACCCGATACACAGGAGTTCCTTAAGAGCAACTGTATTCAACCTTTGGAAGGAAGCACCACTCCAACAACAAGACCTAGCCTTATCCTCCTCTTAAAGATGGCAACTTTTGAAACCCTTACTGTCTTTTTTGTCCATTAGCTTTCTGTGTCTTGTTATATGTTTATGTATCTACGTATAGACACAGCCGTATTAGTAAAATCAAGATTAGTGGTATCTATTTTTGATACTTGTATAGATTATCATTTACATTCATGGTCTACATACGGTAAACCTTTTTTGGGATCAGAATTCGGTTTCATCTTTCTTTCTGGATGACACGCTGCTACTGATAATTTTAATGTGATCAGATCCGGGATATCCATATCTTGTTGGTCTAATTTTAACATTATGTAGCTAGCATCGTTCTATTCCATTAAGCTGATTATGAAGAGACATACAGGATGTAAGGGACATTTGAGCTAGGGACAGTGATAATGTGAATGATGAATTAAAAGGATTTGTTAGCATTCAATAATAGTGAGGGTTTTCTTTATATATCCTGCGCCCTGCGGATGTAACTGCGACATTATTTAGGTTTTATTTCGGTATAATGCTATAGTGTGCTGTCCGATTTTATTTCGGAAGGTAACCATTTCTGATAAAAATCTTTTAGAAAAATGTTATAATCACAATAAAGGATAACATGTTTGAATGCAACTTGAAGGATATACCGGGAAAGTTATCTTTATTGAAAAACTGTTTTGACATTGAACTTTTTGGAGAAATCAATAGTGTTCCACCTATCTGTAGACACGAGAAAACCAATTTCAGGTAGAGATAGTATCTTGTGACCAAGGTTGGTTTCCTTTCTTTTTGGGTATTTGGTATTAGGGCCGATTAAAGGATTAAAGGCTAATTTTGTCAATAATATGGCCGAGGGAGGATGAGGATAAATGTGTGGAGAGCAATGCGGACGGCACAGATGTTCACACAAGAAAGTGGAGAAGGAGACGGCTGTGAACTTATTCACTTATATGTTATGTAGGACGGTCGTATATAACAACTGTTATACTCCTACGGCTTGATGGTGTAAAATATCAAGCTGTAATGTACCACAGTTCGGGAACGATCATTCGGTTTTTTTATTTTATGAATCTGTGAAAGTTGCGGTGTATTTGAAATGCCGTGGGGGTGTGCGGCGTAAAAAAGCTTTTCTACACAATCTTATATATTTATACACGTAATGCATGCTGTTTAGCTAGAGGAATATGTAGAAGCATATTGGGTCATGTGTGTCAGATGGACATGTATATATGTACATAGTAGATAATATGTGCTCTACCAACTTACTACAATTTTTATACGGATTGCAGTAATATATTTGATACCTTTGTTGGGTGGAACTTATTGCTCCAAGGGCTTATTCTTCGTCTTATAACTTATTGGTTCTTTTGTTTAAAGGCAGTTGTTGTAAATTATTTACTTGAGGATATGCTATTGATTGTGGCCATATCTTGTTTAGTGTAGATATATGTTGTAAGGTAACTGTTATTGTAGAAATGCCCTGGATTTTGTATACCTTGAACTTTTACATTTGGAATTGTCCGTATTTAAAATGCAATTGGTGTTAAGGAAAACGTATTATATCGACCAAGGTATTTAAAGGTTAAACACGAGGATTTCCTCCTGCTTCTGAGATTATAGGTCATTTAACTATGGTAAATATGTTATTATAGCAGGTATGCGTAATGAAATTATTGATGTCAAAATCATCCTTTGTATTTGTTCTATGGAACCATGTATCTCCATTGATAGATATACCTATGAGAAATAATAACATCGCGGGTTGGTCCGAAGAGTACATTAATCATTTTCAGGTTCAACTCTTACGGAGGTCCACTTTTACTTCACCGGTAAATAATTTAGTTGGTTGGTGTGTGTGAGTTTTTAAGTATGCACTATATATGCAATGCTGTCCGCATACAAGTAATAACTCCAACTTTAGCAAAGCGCAGCATATTGTTCTTTACAGTTTTCAGCGTATATTTACATATAAGTAGGTATGGGAAGGCGAGCTTTCCATTGCATTGACGATGTGAAACTTTGAGTAAGAACAAAATAGTGTTGGAGGCTTCCCCTATGAGACCCATTACTTTACTCATTATCAAAGTTTTCACAAAAGTACTCCTTTATCTTTGACGTGGGCTGTATATTACGATCTGGACGCATATTGACTACATGTGGAACTATTGATTTTGAATGGAGGCTTCGCTTTGATAATAAAAGAGTGCGGGTTCAATTGTGTATATTAAAGTTCTCCGTCCTACCTACATTCGAAAACGTATTTTCTTTTCTCATGTGTGCAAAGATGAAACGAATGGTGGTGAAGCCGTATAGTTGTTAATGCTTTGCGTAATTCACATTCTGGTCCATTCTACTCCAAATGGACTTTTTGAATAAATATGTATAGATACATAATCTGTGCCGTATGTGTTTATTTATAGAGAATAATCACTCAAGGCTATGAACTCTTATTTTCAATGGAGTCGTTGTTCTCAATATTTCATGACCATTTGTATTTTTTCCTGATCTATCTGTAATGCCGTTGATTAATTTTCTGATTGGAAGTGGTGCATTTACTTGATTGAGGTTTATTTTAAACCGCTGATATTCAGTTGTACAAATTGGAGTAGGTTACAAAATTATAAACATCCTAAACTCATGGCGTGACACAGTTAATTGAATTGTTAAAGAAAGTTCTTGTTTATTATTGCAAAGTTGCCAGGCGATGCATTGATTTTAAAAACATCTTCATTGAAAAGGAAACAGGAGTCGATGCTGTATTATAAAAACGAAGTGATGATGGGAATCGTTTTCATGCTACTTTTGTCCACAAAGTTCAATGGGGAAAGATTCTAGAAACGTGTCGGAATGTGTTCAGGGCTCGAATATATTTGAACGACAATAACTTCAGGAAGTTTGCCATTGAGTGTGTGTGAATCTGTATATGAATACGTTTGTGCGTAGAAAATACTCTTTGAGATATATACATGCATTATTACTGTGATGAATAACTCTCAGCATAGTTCTGCGACAAAAGCATGGAGGATTTCATTTGCGTAAACAAGTTCATGGTGTGGTGTCAAAGCAATTATTATTATATGATTTCTTTGTGAAATTTGAGAAGCCTCTCTATATACTCCAGGAATTAATCTCTCTCGCAGTCTGTACCTTGTAACTCCGTTAGCTTGTGGGCTACACTTTATGGTGTACCTATATATACTTACCCACAGCTCTAATGGTTTCCATGAAATTTAATCCACAAACAAAACCAGGCGCTTGACACTTGGGTTATTATTCAAGTTTTACTATCCAGAATGTAGTTGACGTGAGGAGTGAATATACATATAGATATATGTAAATACAATGGATGTTTTTGAAGGTTGGCAAGTCATGATCTTTCAATAGCAACAGGAGATTTGTATTACCCGCGTAATTTCAATAGTTCTCTTGGGTTGATTGTTGGTGGAGATATAGGGCTAGAGCTACATGTACTCTTCTTCCCGAGTCACCTCCCTCCATGTGTGTTAAGGGCTTTGTTATTTCCTATTGACGTCAAGCATTGTATGAATGGAATATAAACCCATAAGGACGAAGTATCAGATGTCGCAGGTATATTTATAAATATGCCGCAGATTCGGGGACTTTAGGTGTATATGTATATGTAAGCCAGTTAATATGTAATGGGTTAGACGATTTTGTGTAAATCTAAGGTGTACATTGGTAAAAGGTTTAAATTTTATAGAACATGACATGTTTTGTATTGAAACTTGTTGGCGTTATCTCTAATTAGCACTGTAGATGGAACCCGCCGTGTTTTTGATATATGATAGGAAGGGATAAGCTCATTAATTCATTTGACGGGAAGGAAGGACGGAAAAGTCAAGAAGAGGGAGAGAGCAGGGCGATGCTGACAATAAGCCGATCTATTAGATGTCACGTTTTCTTTGATCACAAAGAACTTGGAGGAGTGAAAGTTTGCTTCATCTCCTATTCTCTGGCTCTGATTAGGAGCTATAGCACAGAGATACGCCATTTTGGCTTACCCTTTTTGTAAGTAGCTTGTCGTCTATGTAATAAGTCTAAGAAGCTATTACTACATCAGGGGTTTCCCCCGAAACTATAATTATATAGGCACATCCTTCCTGCTTGTTAGTGTAAAACCATAACCGATGAAATTAGAATATAAATCTATACGTATGCATGATTATGGTGAAATCGTGAAATACAATGAATTTCTGTAAGATTGTTGAATGAGGCCTATAGTAATAGAAAGACTTCGTATAGAAGTAAATATTGGGTCGAGGAAATGGATAAAGATCCAAGATAAATCATGACTCCATGGGTTTCAGCTGTGAGCAAGAAGAATAGGTGTGTAATTTACATTCACGCTGTTAAATGTCTGGACATTAAGGTGCTGGAAGTTTATACTTGTAATATATCTGTAGTGCAATTGCAGCTATATAAGCATTATACGGACTGTGAATCCCCCCAGAACATTATGTAGTTACTGTTTTAGTAAAGAAGTAATCTTCGCTGCTGTTCCTTAAATGTGTAGACCTTATGCATTACTAAAGAAGTAAAGTTACATAGACGTGGATGAATAGATGTCTTCCATATTATATGACGATCGCGATATACTCTTCAGCACTGACGGTATACAGCTTCGACAAAGGAAAATGGTGATAAAACAATCGCCGGAGTCACAGGGTTCTCTCACAGCCATTAAGGTGACTAATAATACCGTATTGAATTTTTATTCCTCCCACAGGAGTTGAACACTATGCAACCTTCTGTTCTTCCTCTATATGCTGGATTTCTCTGAGCGGTATTAGGTTGCTGTAACAAATTGTCAGGTGGTTGTGGAACAGCGGCGGTTGCAAGATTATTTTCGGTTCCACGTACCTTATATTTTAGTCGTTGATTTTTGCACATACACACAGCGATTGGTGTGACTATCCTAGAATTACAATCTTTGGAAACCAAATATGACGGTCTACAGTGCATGTATGAACGTATTGCGACGATGGTAGCACCATGAAGATGATATCTTAGTAACACATCCATCGATGATTTTGGCTCTGAAGTGGTTGAGTTATGAAATTTGATATATACCAAATTCAGTCAATTTCCTCCGCAATAGTTTTGTGATGCGAGTTGCAAATCTGTATTGTATGTTTACTTTCACTAACCTTACGCCAATAATATAGGGGAAACATGAATATAGAGTTGGATTGACATTATGCAAAATGCAAATTGTATGTGTTTATGTATATAGACAGTTCATGATACCGTAGAATAGAAGTAGGAAAGAAGACAGCGTTGCCTGGTGGCAGAGGTAGATCGTTAATATCGAACTAATGGTTAGTAATTGATCATATAGCAGTTGGGGAATTAATGCGTTTAGATCATGTGGACGCAGGGGATTTTACTAACGATCTTCATGGTGAGACTGCAGGCCTTTAAATATTTTATTAGTTCATTCTCTCGTTTCTGTTCAACTCTCAGCCAGTCACT
This sequence comes from Lipothrix lubbocki, assembly GCA_034696945.1. NCBI lineage: Eukaryota > Metazoa > Arthropoda > Collembola > Symphypleona > Sminthuridae > Lipothrix > Lipothrix lubbocki. The sequence goes on along the minus strand of JAQGAK010000945.1, from coordinate 12,379 downwards.
CCGCGCTTCAATATATTCCTCAATTTCAACCTTTTCCAGGAAACCAACTTCACTCTTTAAAACGACTCTTTTATAAGTATAGAATCTACTAGTAATGCAGTTAGCAGTGATTTAGCTTGTAGGAGTTTACATATACAAGACTACAGGAATAAGCTTTTATATATAATCTGTGTTCAAGCTATCATTATTCAAATTGTTACGTATACAGTCAGAATCCCTAATGTACGGTCCCTGATTTTCGAGGTACCACACATTTACATGATTTTAGCTGACTAGCTTGATTTGAACTTGGATGTGGAGCCCCCAGTGGCTTTGGCACACTACGTTGATAATTATGTAGAATGTATTTTATATGAATAGTTGCGCAATGTATTATCCTATATATTATATGAATATTGTAGTTTGGGTAGTATACTACATAGTATCAATTTCGTGGAACAGACGAATTTATAATGTAATATACATAGCCTGAAAAAGCAATATATGTAAAGATAATAGTATTATTAAGTCAGGGGGAACACACTTGAGAATTAATTCATGGTAAAATTTTCAGTTTATGGCGAAACCCGTAAAATTTTCTATGGAAACAGTGTGTGTACACAGATTACAAATAAATAATTATACAAGTTATGTGTGTGTGTGAGCGTATCTAATGAATTGTGATTACATGCGTAAAATGTTGAAATTCAATTAGTGGAGTTTGCATGTTAAAGATTAAGGGTAGTGTAAAGTCTATCTCTCTCTATCCGGTTTTATTTTTCAAGTGCACTTGACAGTTATGAAAAATTGATTCGCGTACTTTTATGGAGAGATTTGAGTGCGAGCACGAATATCCGACCACCACAGGAGACTTATTGCAAGTATTGTATGTATGTAATGATGTAATTTTTATGTGAGAGAGAGAGCAGGAGGAATAAAGTTGAAGAGGATGAGGAAAATAAAAGGGATTAAGTAAATTGCAGACTCTTTCAAGTCTGTAAAGTGGAAGCTTCTTGGAAAAGATCCTTAATAATTAAGAGCATCGTGTAGTTCTTTATTGTAAGAGAACTTAAAAGTATAAGAATATAGTTATATATTTATACTTGCTTTAAGAACATATTTCTAAAGATCTCTCTGGAGCCATAGTTACCTCTGAATTGGAAGATTTTAATGCAATTACCGTACAAACGGCTCTTGAATCTGGAAAGCTTAAAACATGAAAAAGTATTTACATGTATACTTTACTCAGGCTTATCGTCTCACGTAGAATTCTTTGTAATTACATGTACACTGGATATTCTTAATTTTAATATTTACTATGCATTAGATATTATTTCAGGTTGAAAATTAATATAACTAGTATAGGAGAATCGCTCGATAGAGAGTTTTTATTACGTTGCTGCTGATATAACGGTCCAGTAGGTTTTATTTTTTATCTTTACTGAGAATTTGTAGAAGATTGGTATTTCAAAGAAAATCTGCTCGACTTATTTTTTCTCCAACGTATTGATTTTTCAGTTTCACCGAAATAAATTTGTAATGCAAGCTTGGTTCTTCCTGTAGTATATTACCTATTTCATTTTCTAGTGTCAAAGCTTTTCCGGAGTCCGGATAGCTTGATATGTCATGTGTTGCAGATCTGCGTCCATAAATTTATGTTTTAGAATATGTAGTTCAGACTAATATTATTATTGATTGTGAGTTCACTTTCGGAAAGGAACAACTAGATTGCATTAGTTTTTTTTACTCTCTAGTGAATTCACGCTTATGCATATAACTTATATATATTGTTTAAAGTGTGCCAGTCGGATTGACTTTTAGTGTAATAGGATTATTGCAATATAGCTTTTTGTGGTATTTTTGCTCATGAACACTCTTGGGAGGATATATGAATATCAGGAGCAGTAAACAGTGGAGCGTATTTTAGCTTCTGAGAGGTGCATTATTTGTTCATTCCAGAATCTCTTCAAGTATAGTATTATGTATTTCTAAAGCGGAGAGACGTAAAGTGGTGTTTCAAGAGGAGAATTATAATATCAAATACGTACTCCTATTTTGCATTGATTTCCATGTTTTTGTGATGCTGTGAGCAAAAACTCTAGAGAGCGACGCTCTTGGCATAAGTTGGTTGACAGAATCGTTTATCATAATTTTCTCAGCTGTACAGCTGTGCAAGTATCTTTCTGTACGTATGTAGTAGTTGGGTTTTATAAACTCGGTCGTTACAATTCGGTATTGGTAGCTGCTAGTCTTGAAAGATATTCAATTTTTTATAATATAGTTGAGATAGTAGTTCCTTCGTCAGAATGTATGAATGAGGTTTAATTATATGAAAATTCGGCATATCTTGTACATATGTCATGTTTTTGTGTAAACGAAACGATATGTATGTAATAAAGATGTAGGTGCATTTATGAGATGCTATATTATATTTATGCAGTAAGTTACATACTGTTCTTTGAGTAACTCCGTTATCTACATAATTACATATATAATGTCCTTTTACAGTGGCAATGCTGAAATGGAGTACTTATAATTTAAATGTTAATGCATGTATTGCAGAGTATAACTGCTACTATACAGCAATAACATATTATAGCACACTCTATAAATATGTATTACTAAAGGAATAACATAAGCTGTGGGTTATTAGTGGCGCCAGTCTCTTTTCTCAAGTGACACTTTTGGTTATAGAGTCGCATCTTGTGTATATTAAGTTTCTGAATATGTATTTGTCGTTACATTTAGGACGTCGTCGATCTTCAACAACTTCAGTTCAGAACAGCAGCAGCTACTTTTTTCTTTCCACTTGATCTTTTCTTAAGCCCGATGATGCCATCAACTCGACTCTTGAAGTATAGAAGGCTATTACTCTTGTTATAAGTACAGGAAAATATGTAGTGTTATAATTATTAAGGGTATTTGTATCTGTATGTTCTATACTCATCTGTTTATGTAAAAGGCTACTACTGTTATTACATAACGCTTTGTGAGTCTGTAGGTTAGTGGATTTTCAAATGTGGAGTGAGTAGGTGAAAAGGCTATGCAGGGACTGATGATGATCTTTGAGTGGTGCGGCGGCAGAAGTCGAGAAACGCCTTGGGTCTTTGACACCTTTCCTTCCTCCTTTAAATGCCTACACCAGTTGTATGTACATATTTATTATGTGAGTATTGACATGGTCTAAACGAATTTATATGATAAGAATATATTGCACTTAATATGACTTACATGCAGATACAGAATATACGTATGACATTACTTACGTAATACTTATTATGTATGTATAGTGTTATAATTTATATAAGTAGTAGATTTTCACATTATTCATACGTATGATCGTCTTTAAGTGTGTAGTTTGATGTTTGTAATATAATGAAAAAAGTAATATAATATTTGCAAGAGAATTTATTGCTGGATCGTTGAGGAATGAAAGCAGGTAGGGTAGTGTGTGAATTGATGGTCAGAAAATCCCCTCCAGGACATCGATACCAAGATGTTGTGGAAGTTATTGAATAAAGTGAGAAGAAGACTGTGGATGGAACAAGTATGAATTGAGTACTGCTGTAGGTTAAAATAACCATAATAAACGTGTATCTATAAAAGATGGCACACATGCTGGATGTTAAAGGTAATATCCATCTATTTACGACCGCAGCCCCAACTTTGGAGTCCCTGCTGCCTGAAAATAAGATTGCAATTCTTGTTGAATATATAAGGAGATTATAGTCCATGCACATAGTATAGATGCATTCTCTTCTTTGCTGTTGGTTCTTGAAATCATTTAGGTATGGAGGAGAGATAAAAATCGGAAGGAGATCAGAAAAGAAAGTAGTTTGTATGCAGGAGGACATAGCACTATATGTATAAAGTAGTTATTGCATTATAGGTACAAAAATATGTATTATTGTTATAGTATATGTTAAGGTTATGCTTAAGGTATACAGTAAACCAACAATTTATGTAGATATGTAAGTATGCTGTATAGACACATACACACCCATCCAAGTTATTTGAGAGTTACAGTAGCACAAGGGTACAATAAAATATATTGCGGGAGACAGGCAAAGAGGAAAGCAGGTAAAGTTAAATTGAATGTAGGTTACGAGATTGAAAGGAAGAAAGTAACTTAGGTGGGACATGGAGTCAGTATCTGAGTATACAGAAAACCTATATGCATCCACCTATATAAATATTGCTGATTTTTTCCTTTAGGGATGCATCTTTCTGACGTACCTTGCGGCTAATATAGATATATTTATAAGTATATTTATAAATACGTGTACACTGAGTCAGTAGGAAGGCCATACCTGGTGCGCTCTGGTGTATTTATGTATATTTTTCAAGTACTGGTATTCGTCAGGTGTAAGTGTTTTGAGTGCTGCTACTATACTGCTGCTGAACTTTCCTTCCAGTAACAAGTTTTATGATCTCCATGCATTCTTACTTGCCGCGAGCTTCAAATTCTTGTTGTTTTATTATGAAAGAAGGAGTTGAGTGACGGAGTTCACTGTTTTGCATTTATTCTCTCCATACCATATCTCTGTGTTTACCCTTATTTTTCTTCCTTACACTTACTTTCTTTTATGCTGTAAAGCTTCATGATATGTCAGTTAGCCTTATCTTCCTTCGGTATTATATTTCCTGGAAATGGTTAGACTTTTGAAGCCTTTTGGGTCTCAGACCTCAGGCCTTGTGGGTCTGATCAAGAGTCAAGGGAGTGAGAGAGACAGAAAGAGAGAGAGGAACAATAAGTTTAAGAGCCAAGGAGCAAGCAGGGGTGTTGTAGTATATACGTACATACATCAGGTTTCTTATGGAATATTGATTGGATGAATGGTAGTGTACAGGAAGAGGAAGCTGTGGAGGACGTTGAGAGAGGAGAGTTGTGTGTACTAGTAGTAGTTTCTTTTGAAAATAAGATATATGTACTTATGTACTTTCAACTAAGTGTCTCTATGTGCATGAGGAGTATGTATGTATGAGGAGGCGGAGGAGAGAGGAACATTTGAAAGCTTGCTTTTATCCATGTGGTTGAAATGGGTTAGACGAGGCGGAAGTTTCCTCAGATGCTCCATACTTGCTCTCTTGCCATTCTCCATAGTGTAGATTTCACGTTTAAGGTACAATACTCTTTTCTCCATTGCTCTCTCACTCTCTCTCTCTCTCCTTCTTCCTATCGCACTCTCTCTCTCCTTTCTGTTCTTCCTCCTCGTCTTCTTGTTCCGTAAGTTTTGGTTATGGCTCAGAAGTAAGTATACTATAGCGCCTACAGGCATGTATGTTCGGACGTTGGTCTAGATGCTGGTAAAAGAAAATATACTGGAGATGGATGTAAAAATAAGTTTATGTCTCATGTATATGTTAAACATCTACATACGTTCAATGGTATGTATACTGTATGTACGGTTGCATAATCAATATTAACTGTATGTTGTTCATGATAGAGTGTAAGAGAATTTCGTCAACTTGGGCGGACTTTCTTTACATGAGCAAGGTACATATATGCACTGTAAGTAATAGATTCTACATTTCTTTTTCTTTATTCTGCCAGTTGCATACAACAGTACATTCTTATATGTTAGAATATATACAACAGCTACGCTGTGTAACGTAGCTATATATTGCATTTATACATACACGGTATATAATAAGTGCCTGTCGGCTACATTTTCTTATATCTGTATATGTTATGTAAGCAGTCGACTTTTGCACTGTAACTAGGAGCCTGTAAATGTATAATGGTAGGGAAAAAATGTTTCGACCTCCTACTACACACACCAAGTATTGTTCCTGGATGTTTTCCCTTTATCCGATATTGCCGGGTCTGTAAAAATACATTACAAGCATATATAAATGTATGTGTATATATCTACATGTATAGTAAGCTTTATGTGATGCAAGTGAAGCCATTGAAATGCAACGGTTCGAAAGTACTAACCCTGTTTAAGTTGAAGAGATGTATCACTTCTCACACGTATTCTGCTTTCACTCAACCAACCTTTGGAAGTTGTGAATTCAACGAATTCCGCTATGTGTGAAATGTTGCCAAAAAGACATTTTGCATGGTGTGTACTGCGTCTTTTATTATTCGTACCCGCGAAACTTACTTTGCTCCACATTATGCATGTTTTCTATGAATGTCAGAGGTTGCATGACTGTATTAAAATCTATTATATTCAAATCAGAAAAGTAAGTTGTTATTGTGGGTTTGAGGAAAGATTTGCGTGGGATTTTAATGCATAATATTACGTCGGTAAGGAAAGAAGGAAGTGGATTTGCATTTATGTAGGTTGTCCATGTGTACATTATGCAGTGTTGACTGTCGCTCTCTATGTGTGTGCATAATTCACTGCTGATTGTCACGGTTGTTTTTGTGTAAGAAATTCAGAGTTGATTGTCCGGCTTTGCATAATTCATGATCCTGATGGTTCCTGTGAATTAAGATTACCTTGAAAGATATGGGTAGGTGAAAAACTATGTAAATACTTTCGTGGTCCTTTGTGTGCGGGGTAAGGTTAAAGAAAAAGGTAATTGTGTTAGAAGTATCAGCTAAGATGTTATGGTTCGTTGGTTTTTCATACATATATGTTTGTTTGCTGTAAATTGAGTTGAGTGACTGGAATGAATAGGAAAAATTTCTCATTTCATTGAATTTTCATTATTTTGCTCCATCTTCATGTTTGCTAGGAACAGAGAGGGAAATGAACGAGAAGGAAAACAGAAAGGATTCTCTTCTTCATTGAATAGTAATGGGGTTTGAAATACAGATATTACCTAAGGAATATACATATATAACAAAAGTGGAGAAAGTATATTTTTATGTATCTACATTTGACTGACTCGATTTTTGCATTAAATATTATTTGTGTGGAGTCTTCTGTAAGTTTGCTTGTCTAATAAAAAATTATAGCATGAAAGGTTTGGAGTGGGAAGGCTTTTTCCTATAATTGAATTGAATGTTGATAAGTTTATGTCGGACCCATGGTGAGAGTTTTTATTGTTGATTGATTGAATGGCAGCCAGAGTATAAAAGCGATTACATGCACGATAGTCGCAAGAGAAATGACAAGTGCTGGTGAGTACATATATGTAGACATAATTAGATATGTTATATGTGAGCGAGTAAATATCTGAAGTTGATATACGTAAGTATTATTGACTGAACTTCGCATTTCGTGTTGCTTACATCGGATTTTTTACAACAGCTGCGGGTAACTCAGTCGTTTATTGTACTTAAATACTGGGATCATCTGTATATGTATATGAGCATGGAATATTTTTCCTTGAACATTACTTCTACCTCATCCAGCTTTTGACAACTACTAAAAGCGTGTAATACCTCTTTTGCATGTTTTCGCAGTAGGCTTTTATTACTGTTACAGTCATACTTAATTTGTTGTGCGGCCATCAGATTTGATGGTTTAGAAGTTCATAGAGATACATGCACGGGTTCTCGCTACTGTGCGATCCAACACGTGTGCAACCAGTAAATAAGCTTTTATTGTTTACTAAGATATTTGGTCCATATTTCTGGAAACTTTATCTAGTTTAGTATCGTTGGTATGTATATGCATGTGTATGTATGTTACTTCTGTCTGATGCCATTATGTACTCCTGTCATGCCATGCTGCAAACCCTCAGATTCATTGAATCAACGTCAACGTCTATCGCGGTTAGATGGAATTACAGGTTAGTCCTGGATTATAGGCATTAATAAGGCATTACATCTGTGGACCTGAAATTAATGTGTGTGGTCGGCTTCTTTCAGTTCACATTTTTCTTTTCATTTCTATGAAGCATATGGATTGCCTGGTTCAGTAATTATATAGTTTGGGGCTAGTTGAGCCTCGTTCGTTTTCCGTGTTGGATAAATATCTAACTCAAATAGATTATACGATATATAAATCATATCATAAATATACATACACTTTGATACATAGTTTCCTTGTTACAGTTTGCACACATATGCATATGCAAGGGTGTGCCTCATGGTCTTCAAGCGCAAAGTAGTGGTGTGATTAACTAATCGCGAATCGTAAATATTTGTGGGTCTTCTATTTAGTAGTTTTAATAATTTCCTGCATAGGTATGGAATATATTTCATACATAAATAAATTGATTAGAAAAAATCTATGTAATTAGGAATGTAAAATAAAAACAGCTTTTCATCAAGCTACATCAAGTGGCAACACTTTTGGCGTGGCTGTAAAAATCTTACATTGACATTTACTAAAACAACTACACGAGAAACCTCCTACTCCATACTTTAATATTCTGTTTCTTCAAAAACTTAACGATTGGGAATTTTGGAAGCGTAGTACAAGGCAAGAGAAAAAGTCTAACTTTTTCATGTATTCGAGATTTATCTTTTACTTGGTTCAGGAGTCATGTTTTATACAGGATATTTTCTAAGAAACATATGTATTTACATGGGAGGAGGAACTACAGAAGAAAGTTGTGTTGTGCATTTCAAAAGTAAAAAGAGCTTTTATCCTTTTTCATTGCTCTGATTTATGACTCTGAGTGTGATCGGCAGGTTCCAAGTTATAATTTATACTTACTTTTTGGTCGTATGTCTAACATTTTGTAGGATTGATGCTTTCAAGAAATTGATTTTTTGAGCGGGTAAGCATACTGATATTTCTAATAGAAGTTCTTTCCTATTGTGTGTAGCTGCTGGTATATTGAAAAAGGTCGACGAAGATGGTTATTATTTTTAGCCTATTGCATGTCAATATTTTTAACTTCGAATCTTTGTTTCATTTTTTTTATTTCCTAAAACAAGTGGAAGAATGAGAAGAAGTGCATCCTCATAATATGAACTGCTTTCCATAAAACTTGTTAGCATATAGACGAATATTTTTTAACAGTATTACAACGTGTTTGTATGATTTTGTACTATTTTTATTTGAATCTTGAGGATGAATCGTATAATATTTCAAACATGCTTGTATTTACATATACTTGTAGTTTGGATTCCAAACTTTGGAATAACGGTCTCCGACAAGTCGGTGTAGTATTTTCATTTCAAAGTTTGTGTGTGCACAAGGATATTATTTTTTGGTATTACTACCTTGATTGTTAAGGTTTTCCGTACATCTGTTGTTTCCTTCTATTGCCTTTGATTTTGAACAGTATATTTTGAGATCTCTTCATTTTTGTTATGTTGATTAAACTTAGGGCTGGATCGCTGCAGTTACTTTTACATATTCGGGAAAAAGCAGTTTGTGGGTTCCTCTTTCTGTCTAGGTCTAGTCTGTGTATGTATAATATACTCCTTTGATTTGGTTTTCATGTCGAGGAAAATATGGAAGGGAGATGATGATGTTGACGACGTGGTGGTTGTTATTCAGTATGTATACATTTTTTGTGTTTCACTGCCTCTATATATGTGTTTTTGAGCGAAGGAGCAGTCAGAGTTTAAAGAGGACGGAACGAGCAGATGGTTTATACACACGCGTGCGGTTTCCTCACAAGACCTGAGTGAGAGAGAGATGGAATTTCCTTTTCGTTTTACATCTTGTGCTCATTCCTACACGGACGTTAAAAACATTAGAGACTGAACTGTTCAGTTACCATTTTTATAAGACTTCATACCTCTGGAAGAGGTTTTTTTTATAAATTATATATTCGAGCATATAGTATACACAATTAACAGTATGTAATGTTACATTTCCAATAGGTTATGAGACCTGCTGTAGATGTTGTAACGTTAAGTTCCAAATATATCTTTAGTTTTTGTACTGTATACATCATATGTGGATGGTTGAAGATTATTTTATGAATATTGGTGTATGTGTGTGTATAGAGTTTTTTTTATACACTACACATGTCAGTAAATGTTTTAGTGAATAAAATGTGGTTAACGTGATATTGTGATGTGTAATAAAAACAGTGTTGCGTATAAGTAAGTATACTTGTGAGGGTGTATAAATGTCTACGCCGTCTTAGGTCGTAGTAGGAGTTTTAACTCTCTATATAATTACATATTTAGTATTTATGTATCATGCTAGTGGTGCCCATGTGCTTTGTCGCTGTTTGAACGGAATCCTAAGTAAGGACGGAGTTTAGGGAGATGAATCAAGTGCATGTGTCTGAGGCTATAAAAAGTGTGTATACGCACGAGGAATGATTCCTTGACTACTTGATGATGCGATCCCAAGTATGCATTCTAAAGCTTGTTTTTTGTTGTGGTGGTGGTGGTGGCTACGCATCGGCTAACTTGTATATGACTGACGGGTATTATTGCTTTTATGTATTATTATTGAGTATCAGGAAAAGTATAATATACACAATAATAGGCAGCGGAGCAGACATTGAAAGTATGGTTGGTGTGTAAAACTCGCCTCACTCACTGACTCAATCCCTGCTTAAATGAAGCTTGTCTGGGTATTTAAAATAGGCAGGAAATCTTCTTTAAGTCCTTCCTCCGTCTTGCCTCTTGAGGATAATATGAATGGTAAATGAATAAGTTGGTACTGACGGCTTCCTCTCTCTCTCGCTTTAGCTCTCATCTCACTTTTTACTCCCTCATTCTCACACAACAATCTCCAGCTTCTATGGCTTCCACTCAGTCAGAATCATCAATAAAGAATAAAGCATAAGTCAAGTTTGTATTACCAAGAGAGTGGAGTCCATAGACGAGGACCTTTGTTGTACGTGTGCGTTGCTCTATTGTCCGTTAAGCATGTGGATAAAAGCACGTTATTTTTGAACAGTACAATAGATATAAAAGGATGGAACACTTGCCGTCATGTTTTATTTTACATAAGCGCTTTTTTGAACCCACGTGAAATTTAACAAGCGTTCCTGTTTTTACTCACAAGTGTATACCTTCCTGTTACTCATCAACACTGTAGAGTGTAGTGGGTACAGTTGTATCGGGATTAGTTCATCGTTGTACTTGTATGTAATTACGTACAGAGACGACATGGTAGATTCTCACAAAGAAAGGGTGTAATGTATCTATGTATGTATATATACATACACGGAGAGCAGAAGTTTAATCTTCTGGTAGCTCCTATTTTTGTACAATACATACCTACACGTACTGACGTAAGTACCTGCTTGGACCCAGCATATGACTAGTACTACAGGATAATATGCAGTGTCCTGACAATAATAAAATGAATCGCGGTTGTGTGTTGCTTATTGCTTTGGTATATCGGGTTTGATAGAGTTAGCGGTGAGTAGAATGTCAAGACATTTTAGGTTGGTAACAAGTATGTATTATTGTTAGATGAGAGGGCTCGTCTTGTGTGACAAAGGGGAAGATGGTGTAAGTATTCCTAAAGCGTATATCTTAACAGCATGTATGTACTTAGACAACATTATACGTCAACGCTGCTCTCCTGGAAACCCGAATGTACATACTCTCTATAAGTGGAACTGGATAAGAAAGAAAAATCTCAATGTTTTCTTCTTTCGTGTGTTTGACTTGGGATGTCTACTGTGTACACATTCTAAGTATGGGATTTTTGATGGTGTTACTTATACTTTGACACTAGGCTCTGTTGAAGTAAGTAGTATAATTCCTCTCGAATTCCTTCATCTTCCGTAGAAGTGTCGGACGTCAGCGTACATATAGCAGTAGTGTCAGTGTGACTTTCTATATGGTTATCTTCGGTGGTTAAGTAAGATAAATGTGGTGTAACCCTGGTGAGTATGACCAAAACTGGATACATGCAGATGCAATTTGGAGTAGACTTTTTCTATCATTTTGGTATTTTATAAAAAGTATGTATATTTTCGGTGATGACACTGTGTTGGATTGATTGATTGGAGGACTTTGGAAAAGTTTCCCGGGGTGGTTTCATAACGGTGGAAAACGTGGTGAAGTAAACGCAGAGTCTGGAAGTGCAATGAAGCAAAAGTTAGTATAGAAACTGAACTTATTGGTGGTAGGTACGATCATCTATCTGTTGGATGTGCAGACCCGGATGGCTGAGGGTTGAGGACGCGCTGAGTTTTATGACAACGACCGTGGAATTGACACTCATGTTTACGTTCTCAAAAGTAAATCTGAGGGAATTTATAATCCATTTATTGAGCAGTAATTCAAACGAATAGGTAATTTCTAGAGCTAAAAGTCTTCACAAGATAGAGCCTCCAAGGCTTATAACACAATACTTTGGTAATTTAGTTGTCGTAAATTTACTTTGGACTTAAGTCTACTACTATTAAAGGTACACATAGAAAGTTTCTGTTTGAAGAATTTAATGAGTGTGGGATTGTGTAGCATGTTTTACTATGTGTGAGTAGTTGCATTGAGTTCGAATGCTGCATCTATAAGGCAATTTCCACCAAAATGCCACAGTCAATTAGAACGCTACGGATCATCCAAATCGCCACAGTGCGAACATTACGCCGCGTATCGCCACGGTATCTCCATAACGCC
>JAQGAK010000944.1:0-45994 GCA_034696945.1 Lipothrix lubbocki | reverse complement strand
ACTTAATACTTAACTTAATACTTAACTTAATACTTAACTTAATACTTAACTTAATATGTATTAAATTTTAATAATTAATTATTTTTTCCAGTTATTTGTACAATAAATTGCAAGGTCGAAACTCAACTTTTGAACTGGTTAAACATTTTAGCTGAACAGTCCCAAACAAGCACCCTGCCTTCAAAGCTCCAGCACTCTTAAGCCATGTATTATTTTCATCCTGCGCTAATTTTTCCTCCTACATTTTGTGCTGGTAGGATGTTTACTTATAAGTGGAGCAAGTATACGCGAAGTACACGTTTACCCGTAGATAATGTGGTTTAGTGCATGTTTGGATCTCAGAGTGAGTGTTGTGTACATGTGTTTTGATGTAGGCAGGTGGATATGGATGCAGTGGGGATATGGACGGGGAGTCGTATGTTATTAGAGCTAGTGCAGAAACCAACATAATAATAAAAAGTTGCATCAAAAATAGCGGGATATGTAATAAGTAAAGCAAACAATACAGAGGAACATTGACCTTAGGTTTTTATGGCTAAATTTCTACATATTTGACATGAGGGCTTTATATATGTAGAATGCACACGCTCTAGGTCTAGTAGCTGTATAAGTAGCAAATCCACCAGATCACGAAATCTTCCCAGAATTACCAATAATACTGGCCACAAAAAAATTACTCCGTACTTACATACCCCAGTCGATATATGGACGCTGGGCTTTCAAACACACGGACTTGCCTATTTGCAACGTTAGAGTATATGAGCAGCCTATTTGCAACGTTATTTAACAATATGAGCAGTCTGTTTACAATGTTAACTATAGGAACAATCTACTCTCGCACACTGATTTAACAGTATCGGGGTTATGCATAACAATGCGTGCATTACAATGTGGATACATATTCTATTTTGTAGTAAAATTACATGCATTAAATGCATGGAATTAAATACACCCGGCGCTTTCTCACATTTGAAAAGCATATTGTCAGGCTTGGAACGAGAAAAAAACAAGTAAGCGATACGATATAAGTATTAAATATCGTAACAAAATTATACTGTTATATTCAGTATTACATGTGTAGCAGTTTATGGTAATAGACAAGGACTGCAAGTTGAAAGAAACTCGGGGGAAAAAAACTTGAGGGCTGATAGGCATAAATTTAGGGCTGATGCAACCAGTCATTCAAATTGAGAGAGAGAGAGAGATCAAGCCACGAAATATGGGTAATCTGTAGCAGGTAATTGTCCGTATAATATTCATTTCACATGCACATGTCTGTGTATTACTGCAGATAGGGCACTTACCATTGATTTGTTGATCGCTTTCGTCTTCTCATTGCATTTCCCCTGTCATGCCTACATCAAGTTCCTTCCAATTGGGTGGCATATTACTTAATCAACATTTGTTTATACTTAGTGAATTCCCTCTGAGATAATACTCTTCTAAGGTTTTCAAGTTTAAATTTAATTATTAGCGATCAGCTTGGTTAACATTCAACAACTCAGAACAAAATAATTTAAGTTTGAGGCTAGTGAACTTGCTAGAGTTACTGTATGCTTACTTCGAAAGATTCTAATAACGCTTGTAATTGTCCGGAGAATAAAAACCTCTCTACCGGAATGGAACCCTTGTCATCACTTCGTCAATGCAACGATTTTAAATTAAAATGTGGTGATTTTAGGTTATTAAGTACGTTGATTATATACGATAATTAAACGCGATGACTACTTGTGCGTAATTGACAAGTTGTTATTAGTAATAATGGCATGAAGATAATGACTAAATGAAGAAACAAGGTCATACAAGAATCGAATAAAAGATTTAGATTGTTGAGTTGGACAAGCGTGTGGAAGTGAAAATAGATTTGGTACAAGAGCAAGTACATAAATGAAAACAATTACAAAGTAAGACTATACAGCTATGCATGAGTACTTGGAGAAGAGCTTCTGTTGTTCTTGCCTTTTGGAAGCAAACCCCGAACTGTACCACAGTACTAAGAGAGGGCTCAAGAGGCTCGGTACATGTTGATGGAAGTAACTAACAACTTACATAATACTACTGTTTAGCAGTTGAAAGAGAGTGTTTAGTGCTGTGTTGGAAGAGCAGTGTAGTGTGACTTTTCAGAAAATACTTTTCATACAAAGATTATATTAGAAGTTGCATAGAGAAAAGATTTCCCTTAGTGTTTAGTTGCATCGCAGAAGCTCCTCAAGTCTGTCTGGCTCGGTAGTATACTGGTGGTGTTGCTGGTGATGATCTAAATTTATCGGCCAGCATTCGGGTACAATGTGCTCTTAAACCTAGAACGAAAGAAAAGACACACGACTGAACAACCAGTGCTCATACTTCCTCATCAACATCTCTTTCTCTCTCCACTCTTCCTTCCTATTCTGCCATCACGGACACGCAGATTCTTCATACACATGCCATGCACTCATATAGGTACTACTGCACTCACTTATTATACATGCACTCATCTTTTTTCCATGCACTCTCATAAGAACTATTCTTATACACTAACTGCACATTCATATACTAAATATGCACTCTTGTACCATTATGCACTATTAGAGCAACACCCATGTATTCTATACATGTATTGGTATACATTGGTTACTATATATAGTAACTACAAACTTACACTAACTTTACAATAAAAACTAACCATGCACTCACATATACTTACCATGCACTAGTACGCTAAGTATGCACTTATATGGGCACTTATATAAACACATAGGCTATACATACGTGCGTTACAGACTATGCACGCACTCCTATTCTAACCATGCAAACCATTTGCGAACATATACCAACCATGCAAAACATATGCACAGATATATTGACCGTGCAAACCATATGCACACATATAGTAACCATGCAAACCTTATGTACACATGTACTAACCCTGCAAACCATATGCACAATTATACTAACAATATGTAATTGTAAATAGATACGGTACATATGCACCGTATATACCTCTGACACACACATGCATACTCGCGCACATACATACATGCACACATCGTCTTGGTAGCTTTAGCTTTAACTGACTTTAGCTTTGGTCGCTTACATATTCACAAGTCTCCGTCAGTCAGCGGCTGAAATCAGTGCCTGCATAGTGCCGAACTACCAATCCCCGATTCCGACTCCTCTGTGTATTACAAACACAGACATAACCCACGAAACGTAGTACTCACACTCACGGCATATGAGAGAGGCGCAAGGAAATTCATGTAAGTACAGAGGCAGAAGAAGGAAAGGAACAGAGAGGACCTGAGAGTCTGTCGGTGAGATATAATACAATCTCTTTGGCCGTCGTCGAAGGTAGACTCCATCCATAGTAAAGTAAGAGTTGACTCGGCTGGTACAACGGCAGTACAGAGTACACAGCAAGAAGAGAACCAACCTCACCGAGATACAGAGACACAGGAGTGACTTACCGAACGAAAAACGAATAACTGCGATCATATATAGGAGTCTACGGTCGTCTGCCCACAGTCAAAAAAGTTCATAGTCGTGCTGCACTTGAGCGATTCAATCATTTCCATTTGGTCAACTGGACTGATCTTTTCGGCCGCCTCAACTGCAACAGTGCATTGTCAAGGCAGTGTTACCAGCCTACTTGCTCTGTATTCACAGACAGAATCCCAACTCTAAACATAGTGTGTGTGTGGTTCCTCTTCTTTACTTCTGGTGTCCTTTGAGAACCGCATCAGCTCCCAATTACCAAAGTGCCATTCAGCAAACCCAAGTGTTTCCCAACCTTTTCCCACCCTGTAAATACACACAGTCAACAAGCATACAAAAGCACGTTTTTTAGCCAAAACCGGCGTCAAGAACTTTACTGGTTCCTTGCAATTCACTCTGCGAGTTTCTTTGCAATGCAACTTTTACTGTAGCACTTCCACCACCAACAGCTGTGCTTTCTGAACTTCAAGCTTGTGCAGAACCAAATCTGTCAAGTTTACTCTTTGCAAAATTTTTAAACAAAGCCCAACGGGTTTGTATTACTGTGAAGATATTCCATCCACGAAAAAGACTTGTCCACCTTTGCCCCTGCGGAACAATTCCACCGAGTTTAGTGGCGCGAAAAGCTTAGAACCTTACAGCACCGCAATCAGACTTGATTAAAAGACATCCGTCCACACTTATTGGATCATCCTGAGCAGGTTTACACAACCAATATACAGAAAGAGACTTGATTCCAAACCTGAATTTTGTTTCCAACTTATAAACCCTCCATATATTTGGAATTATTTGTTTTAATTTTTACCTTAATTTCAAGTTTATTTGATTGTTTCCAATTAAAAACCCAATTTAAATCCTACATAACTCGGTTTAAATCCTATAAATTACTAGAATTCATCTTAGAATTTTTATTAAGTTCTGCAAATTTCTGCTTGAATCAAAGGGTGCAAATTTGTTTGAATTAAATTCTCCAAATCGCAGAAATTCAATTACCCAGGACAGTTTTGGCAAAAGGCAAAGCTTCTACAGAATATTTTGAAAGAAATGTAAGAATGAAGGAGGAAGAAATGTCTTTGGAAAAATGAAGAAAGAAGAAAGTTACTGTCCTGAAATGTGCAAGTTCATAAATCTGCTCCTATAATCACCCATTTGCCGGAAAATTTCATATGAGGAATTCTCTCTATGGTGAGTGACTATATATGTAAATTTCATAGATACGATGTAAGTAATGAGTGAAGAAACTGTGGGGAAGCTATATATGAGTATGCAACAAGAAAGTAAGTTTTGAGTGTAAGTAATATTAAGGAAGATAAATACTCTTGCACAAGAGAAGACACTGGTAGGTTTTTTGAGAAAAGAACCAATTCCATATCTACAGCATGTATATGTATGTTGTAATAGTTTGGTTTTTAGTATATATGAGCTGCTAATAGAAAGAATAGGAGCAGTTGTTGTTATTAATGAGAAGCGAAGATCTTGGTCACACATTCGGAACTCATAAATGTTAGCGTTTTCACTTGTCTATTGTTCTCATCTGTTCTCGTATTTTTTCATTCTATGTATACCGGTCCACAGAGCCGGGAAGGTCGAGTAAAATATTCTTTCCCTTGATTTTTTTACCATCTCTCATTAGCTCTGGCTACAGACTTGTCCTGCTTAATGATGAGGACCGCTCTTCTGGCATTGCTTCGGGATTTATGACACCAGTCTATTGAAAGCTTTGTGCTCGTAATGAACTGGGAAGTCAGTAATCATCTTAATTCCTGCAGTTAGTATGCTTATTACTTTACGTTTGGATTTTGGATCCTTCACTTCCGTTCGTTCAATTAATTTTTATTACGTCATTTACGGTTTCACGTTCAATTATCAGTCACACTGTCATGTTATTTGCTTTGGAAACTCACCAGCAGTACATTATTTAGACTCGCTGTACTTCGTACTTCCTTATTGCGATTACTCGGCTCTTTTCACATTATTTGTCATTACTTAAATCACTCAATTCCAATTGCACTATAGGTCAAATTTTCGATATTGTGGGGCAATTGAAAACAAATTCACAATTATTTTAGTAATCAAAATAACTACAAAAATTTCATTTTGGGACAAATTTTATCAAAATAATTAAATTTTAAATAATTCGAGGGAAATTTATCAAAAAGAATTAATTTAAGGGAAATTTGAAAAAAATAAGTTGAGGAAATATTGTAAAAAAAATAATTCAAGGAAAAAACTTAATCTAAGTCAAAATTTTAATTTGTGAACCCCAAACAGTTTCCCCATGCATACAATGGCCGGACAATACTCAAGTCCCGTGTGAAAAGTTTATGGAACAAGGATGATCCTGAGAACTTTGTAGTATTGATGACTGTCAACATTGAGTGTGAAATTTGAAAAAAATACTAAAGAGTTACTCCAGAACTGAATCTACCTGCCCCTAAAGCCAGCCAGACAAATCCACGTAATATACTTCTATAACCAAGTGTTTACAGTTGTTTTTGCCATTTACTTTGTACATAGGACGTTACCTTGTACAACTTGCGATATATACGCACTGTGCTCCGACACAAATTTACACACACGCACACCCGTCTACTACTATTATTACTATTACTCCACAGCGTATACTCTCTACTATACACGAGAGACATAAACAGACGCAAGTTGAGGCATTTTGGCTCTCGGCACGTTTTCTCTCTGTTCTCCCCCTTGTTGTCTCTCTCACTCACACACACACACACACGTACTCCGTCACTTATTCCTACCTTATATATTAATACTTACATGCCCACAGTCTGTAGCAGTCTCGTTGGACTGAGGAAGAGTGAAAAGACAGGAGAGAGTAGCTCATCCCAGAGGATCAGACCTGGCACACAAGTATTTACACTTGAACTGATACAAGTATGAACTCGTGCCTCTAAAAACCCATAGCGTACGTTCACTCCCGGCTCCAGTTCTTTACATTCTACACCCCTTTAAACAGTGCTTCGAGCATACGACAGCCCAAGCAATGCCCACAGAGTTACTTAGAGGAAACACCGAAACTCAATCCTAAGAAACACTTCCGAAACCAAGGAATCACAGAAATTCATTTCGGGGGAGGATCACCATTCAATTAAATACAAATTCAATTTGAGAAGAATCCTACACATTCACTCATTCTTACTAATTCAGCTGGAAAAGAAAACTATAAATTCAGCGAAGAATCGAGGAAATTCCGTTGGAGAATTCAGAAGATGAGACACTCCGCTGAAGTACGGAAGCATCAAAGTTATTGTCTAAATGGACAAAAGAATATTTAAATAGTGATTCACTTGTAGACAAAGTTACCCGATCCAGTGATTGACTTAAAGAGAGCACAAGCTAACTTAAAGTAAATAGAGGCTACTTGGTTCAGGAAAATACAAGGAGCTAAATTGAGAAAAATACAACAACTGGCTTAAGCTCCAGACTTGAAGGAAAATAGGAGCTATATAGCGGCTTGAAGAAAATTGAAGCTATACAAGTTTTAAGAAAATAAGACCTGGTGGCTTGAAGAAAATAGGAGACTGTGGGCTTAAAGAAATATTGACTTTAAAATAGGAGTTAAAATATATGGGAGGGACTTGAAATCAAGATATTGAATTATTAAAGAATCTATAGAGCATAGAGAGTTGAAGGACGGAAGGGCTCACAAATAAGTGCTTAGTGTAGGGAGTTTTGCAGTATTTTTTTCCGTTGGAATAGAATTGAAATGACAATATTATTGTGTTTGGAAGAATGGATTGTGCAAGGCCTGGAAGATGACGGGATGGAAGAGTGAGCGTGTAATTTGACTTTAAGACTTTTTACAGACAGATGATGATGAGTTGTGAGTTGTTGTTGGGATTGTCATCATATTTGTTCTCGAACAGACCCGCTCGTCTTGAGGGACGTGAAGAGCGATGAAATACATAATCCGTGTGCTTTGGACATTCTTCTTATTTTTATTAATGTTCAGTTCATTTCCATTCCGCGTGGATTGTCGGCCTACAAGAGCAATGGGTCCGGGACCGCCAGCAGGCTCATCAGTCGGGGCGGTGGGATCCAGTAGCAGCAACAGCAACCTTGGTGCTTTTTCTTCCTCTTCTTCTTCCTCTTCATCCTTTTCTTCAGCATTCATGTCCGCATCTACAGCTTCATCCATGTCATACAATAGTCATAGTAGTGGCTCTAGCAGTTCTTCAGCCTCCAACAATAAAGCTTGTCCCTTCCTGGAGAATACGTTCTCACCCTGGCCGGACCTGTACCGACCCGACATCACCATGAAAGTTTGGGAAACCAGCTTGGTTCTGGAGGGCACCGCTCGCTCTCGAAGTGAAGTGAAGCCAGACGGAACGTTTGGTGTCACTTTTGATCTGCACCGTATTGTCAAGGGTGATGCTCCGCTCCTGCGACACCGTAAACAATTCCGTCTTCAGTTCCTCGACAACCCCAATCCAAGCCAGTCTTCAAATAATAACAAAAATAATGTAAACGTGAATCTTCACAGTAATCTTGTGACCAGTAACGCTTCTTCTTCCCCTTCTACTAATTTACATTCGAATAAAAATAATCACAACAGTAGAATATTAATGACGCCGCCACAGCAGCAGAGCAAGCGGAATAATACTTTCGCCAACTCCAGAAATCTCAACAGGAGTAACCATGGCCGCGGTCCTTCCGTCAGTCCCATCCCCCCTCCTAACCTTAATAAGTGTGCTCCTCCCAAGGCCACGGTCAAAACCGGAAGGAAATATTTTGTCTTTGCTATTAAATGGGAGAATCGCTTCGTGGCTGTCTTCTCACCAGAACTCGCCAACAAGAGGAATACCAAGTTGGTGGACAACGTTCTCTGCAAGGAATGCAGTAAGTACATGCCATTTTTATTATATGTATCTATACTATTTTCACATCTCATTGTTTTTCGTAAACATATTTTTCAGCATTCTCAAGCATTTTCACAGGATTTTCAATAATTTTTTATACAAATCAAAAGTACTCCCAGTATACAAAAGTCATCAATTTCAGACAACTTTAATTTCTTTACACCATATGTTCACTGCATTTTGTAATTTTAATTAATTTTTGAACCTATTTCGTATAACAATTTCATAGGATTTTCTTGAATATTAATCCAACTCTAAGTGAATATTGTAATGATAATTCGAAAAATTCTCCCATTCGACCTGCAACTCTTCGGTTCTGTAACAAACACCAGGCGTGTGCTAAGAATAGCAATGGAAAATAAAATGGAATATAATTGAGGAAATATGAATCTTTGCTTAGCACTAACAACAAGCCTTGTAAGCACTTTGCTTTGGTTAAGGCAGGATATTGTCCCTATGATATACATTTTAAAGAGTAAAAGGTGTATAGAAATGGCAACAAGTTAGTGAATTTGATGAAGCCAGCCAAAATTTGGGTCTAAGCTTTGTTAAATGGAGGAGCTTCTTGTATCATTCTCATTTAAATACATAAAGAATATATATTGAATTGAGTGTAGTAGTTTTTTTTATATCAAGTACTATAGTAGTGCCTGTTATAGCTATGAAATCGGATCAGATAGGCTTGAATCCAAATAATGTAATAACACAACTGTGTGCCCACTTGGTAAAATGATAATAATAATAAGAGTTTTGTACCTTCCGCAGGCGCTAGTTGTTGTTGTTGTTTTTCCCCTATAATATTTTACTTTTAGCCATCCGCGGTTGTAATGGAGTTAGAAATGCGGAACGATTTCAAGCTAAATGACAGAATCCAATAAATTACGTTGGTGCTGTTTCGAGCGAATAAAAAGAGAAAAAATAAAGAGCCAAGGACTTAAAATAATCCTGAGTGGTGTCGTTTTGTAAAGTAGTAGAAGTCAGAAGTTCCTGAAATGCTGGTTTAGTATACAAATATAAAATAACATTCAGTATAATCTCTATGCATGCTTATGTACACATAGGAAATTGTTTATAGTGAATTTTATATAGTGAATTTTATATAGAAAATTTTATATAGGAAATTGTATATAGTGAATTTTATGTAGGAAATTGTATATTGGAAATTTCACACAAGAATTTTATATAGGAAATATAATGTAGTTTAAAAAAAAGTTGGATTGGAATATAATTTAGTTCAATCAGAGTTGTCTTGCTGTAACTTTGGGCTGATCAATATTCCATTAGTAAAGGGATAATAAGTGAGCAATTGGAGCTTTACGTTTTGCGACTTCCACCGCACAATTTCATGGCTACTTAAATGACTCGTGCATCATGAGAAGCCACAATTTACTTTGTTGTTTTGTGTTGGGAAATATAAAATAGAGTTGTTGAGCTTTTGCAGGGAAGGACATAAAGCTATAAAGAATAATATAGATACATGAAGTATCTACTATGTATGTGTATCTCCCTAAGAGCTTCAGAGGTCTCAAGACTTGTATATATTCCACACGTTTTTTTCCCTACTTGTCAGTTGTTACATGCTTTTAGATTCCTAATCAACTTTTGCATGTGGAAAGTTTAACTATTCATCGGTTCCCTGGGAATTGTAACGACGTTAGCCGAAAAGGTACTACACCAGACTAAAATGTTACTTACTTTGCTAAAAAAATATAGGATCGGGCGAGTTGACTCACAATCGGACATTCTGGTGTCATTGATAGTGAAGTCCAGTCGGTGTTTTTCTATACACGAAATACTATTTATCCTTGCAAAAACCATGTCTGGAATTTCGATAAAAAAAACTTTCAAAGTTCTCTGACCATGTAATGTCTTCACTTGATGTCGGATACATTTTAGCTTTGTGCTAATAATTTGTACAATTTTTTTTCGTTCTCTTTTTATGCACGATCGCTATCATTTTCTGGACCATTCAAGCATTGCGTGCGGAATTTTTTTATGATTGGAAAATGGAAATAGAATTTTAAATTGGATTAAAATTGAATATACGTAGAAGGTTGGTTTCTAAAAATTGCCATTAAATTTATTTAATTAATAAATACAAGCTAATACAATTTTTTCTAAAAAATTTCTTCAGAATTTTTATAGATTGTAATGTTTTTATTGATTTGTTTTAATTTATTTTATTTGAGTATTTGAATTTATTAAGGATTTTAAAAATTCTAACCTAAATTGCCTCGTCCATTTATCAAAGAACAAGTTGTTGAGGCAGGAGAGTCGAATGAAGAGAAACATTGGTTTTGAAAAGTAAATTGACCGCCCAGAAAAAAATTCCGATCGAATAAGTCCAGTGGAATGTAAAGACAAATTGGTCAGTCGAAGGGTCAGAATGGATTTGTCAAAGCTGAAGCTAATTACAGACAAATTCCATCCCACATTACATTGTATCGACGGAGTGAGAGAGTTTTGGGTCGGCGAGGTTGTATACACATATAAATATAAAATATATGGTAACCCGGACAAGAATACCAATGGGGATTTGGAAGAGTGGAATATTTGTCGACAGCTAACAATAATGATTTATGATCATAATTCCGAATAAAAGCAAATCATCACGACCAAGTGCAGTCTGTGCACATTACTCAACATCCAGTGAACCGTTACGAGAGGAGGTGGAGGCTACCCTTCTTCAAATTTCACACACACACATACACACATTTCCCAGTCCGTCATCCATAAAGTCCTTCCTTGGATTTTCTTCCGCTTAGACATCTTCCCTTTATTCTTTCCCACTCTTTTATAATTCCCTTATAACTTATAATACATAATGGGCTATCTATATATTATGTACTTAAATTTCTTGACTGCCCCTACAGCAATTGAAGCATTGCAAGTGTCATTTCAGTCCTTCATTCCAATGACAATAATTCACTATTTTTCAATTTTATCTTTATACATTTGAGGCAAATTGAGCTTTTAGCACTTCTAATTAGAAATTCTATTATACAAAATAAAAATTCATTAATTTTTTTTATTCTTTTAAATTAATTTAAATTAAAAATAATTACTCCATGATTTAATTTTGTATTATATTTGTTATGAAAATAACTAAATAAATAAAATAAATAAACGTAAGTAGTATTACAAATAATGCAATAGATCTACAAATGAAACCTAAATGTAAAACTACATAGAATTTTGAGTATCACAGGGCCCCGTTGTATACTTGCGTATAATTCCATGGCTTGAAAACATAACCCACTAAAAGTGAAAGACTCCTGCGGTATAAGAGAACTCACACAGAGGATAACAAGAAAAATAAGGTTGAAATAGAAAAGGAGAGTAGAATTTGGCAAAAATAGATAAAGTCCAGACAATTTGTTTAATGAGTGGTGAATGACAGGATCGGAGAGCATGGGTTCCTATCCGAAAAAATCTGTCTGGCTAAATAAAGGAGAAGGATATTGAGGGAAAGAGTAGTCCTTGTAGTATAGTAGTAGTTTTCTAATAGGATTGCATGGGAAAATTGCATTTTGCAATTTCCTTTAAGTATGATTTGCATTTGGGAATGGACTCCTCACACAGGGAGTTTATACATATATGCAAGACAGGGCATCCGAGAGCACGTCATCCATGATGGAAACCAGTTAAAAGTGTTGTGCGAGGAGGATGAATAAATGGTGCATGAGTTTTTTCCTAATAGTTTATTACAGCCGTATGTACATATGCGTGCATAATAATCAGCATCAGAACTTACAAATGCATACATATAGTAATCAGTATAGTATGCATAGTATCTATATAGTAAGTATAGCATAGATGTTTAGTTTAGATCACTAAGGTATGTATACATACTAACCAGTATAGTATACATAGTAAGTATACCAAGGTATGTATACATACTAACTAGTATAGTATACATAGTAAGTATACCAAGGTATGTATACATACTAACCAGTATAGTATGCATAGTAAGTATACCAAGGTATGTATACATAATAATCAGTATAGTAAGTAAGGCAAGGTATGTATACATAGTAATCAGTATAGGGAGTATGCTAAGTATAGTAAGATACCTATACCCACGGAATAATCATATGTACAATACAAACCTTATGGTGTACAAACCAATTGGAGCATCATGATAGGGTAAAATGCATCAAATGTCGAAGGTCTAGATTAACTACGTCTACGAGCCTTCCCACTGATTGTCTCCTATGAACTTTGTTGTTGCTGTATACATGTCTTTTTAATGTAAAGCACTACTAAGTCCGCTTGATTTCACATACAACAAGCATTCCCATAACCTATAACATAAATAAAGTGAGGAGCCCTGACTATGTGTAGCAAGTCCACGCAGTGTAACGTAAAAATACCAAAGAGTCCTCAGGATGTTACACATACTTATGACATATACTTGTACATAGCTTACAAAATACATATAGTAGTACATAACATACATCAGGTACATATATCAGAATAGATACGTACAAGTCCCTGGGCAGCGGGATGATACAATGTAATGCATCGGAGTAATCTGGAGCCCTCGGCCAGACGAAAATAAAGGGCACGACCCGATGCGGGTAGTTGAGCCGGGGAAAGTTATTACTTGTAAAAAATTGCAATGCTTTTAGAGCAATTTCTCTCTTTCCACTATATACAACTATAATTGTGTGGTGCTTCCCTTGTATCTCTCTTACGTATGCCTCTAATATATCTCTATAAGATGTATATATGTACATTCCTTCATTCCTTATAGATTATATATTTGTGTATGTGGTCATAAACCTCCCAACGGACCTTTCAAGTATAACGTCCTTTACAACAAATTATGTTTCGAATCCGTTCATTTAAGCATTTCAATACTTCCTTGACCATTACTCTGAATACTTGTACAGTGATTCACATAAGAATATACATAAGAATCGCTATGGAGCTTGAATCGTCCCTCCTACCAGAATTAATTTTATTGTGAATTATACGCTTTACATATATGTACCTACATGCTTGTCGACAGGATAATAATGCAAATTGTTATATGTGAAGCCTCCGCCGCCCCATCATAACCTTTGGAGGTTATGTCATAAATGGCATAAGAGAGGAACTGCAATGTCGCAAGCAGAAAAATAAACTACTGGTCCATTATTCCTGACATTTTTACTTGCACTTGCAATTGCATTGGTGCGCTATCAGATGTTGCTCTATTTAATATATCGTCGCCGAAGGATCTTCAAGTACCAATTGCTGCGTTCAAGGGATAGAAATTGTACGTTTTAAGATCTTTTGGCAACGATTTGTATAGAAGCAAGAGGCTTTTAGCAGGAAACTTTTTAGGAACATATATAGGTTGCTAGACTTGAAAATTCCATAAGGATCTCTACATTTTCCTACAGGCATATATGTACCTGCTGTATTCCCTACTATATTGATGTTTCGAGTTGAGTGTTGTTCGAGTCGTTTGTATATTTGTGTCCAATAAAATTTTGCATTTTGTAACGTTGTACACGTTACACTTTGAAAATTGATTTTGGCAAGACGGATGTCCGTGCAAATGAATGATGAGACTAGCGATGCAGAGTAAAGTAAAGTAAAAATGATAACTCAAACAAGTTAATGGGAAGTGCGCTATTAAAATGCATTACATCTAAACACAGCCAAGTATCCAAAGTCAGATGCACAAGTTCAGTAAAATGTTCACAATGTTTAGCAAAAAAATTCACGTTACACAAATGCAGTAAAATGTTGGGTGCAAGTTCCTCAAATACAGCACGATCGACTTTGCAAGTTGTACAAATACAGGGAAAGACGATGCATATGGGACATAAAAATGCAATAAAATGAACGATGCACGATACATAATTGGTGTAGAAGTGCATAAATGAAGGAAAACTGCCGAAGTACAGTGTGGAGACAATGAATCGAAACTGTCGATGCAGCGTTGTAGAATATTTAAGAGTGGAATATTGACGATGTAAAGTACATCGAGCAGACAGACGGTGCAAGGTACATAAATGCAACAAAATTGTGGATGCGTTGTGCAGTAAAAACGCAAGGAGCATTTTAGTTAACGAAGGTGCTGCATGCAGTGACAAAGTTTGGGCAGCCAGAAGCCCATCTGTACTTGCATTTGATAAATACAATAAAGCGTATTTACATCGGTGTCTATAGTCACGAGTCTACAAGTATCTGATTTCGTCAAAGAAAAATATACAATGGAGAGAGAGTGCAGACAATGGGGAAGAGAGCATATTTTTGCTCGGTTGATGGGAGAGACTGGAGTGCAAATCCCGAAAGCAAGCTGCGTGCCCGTCTGTCTGGAACTCTGAAAGTGAAAATGAAGGGTTCAAGCAGCAGGATTTGTGCGGGTATAACCTTTCAACGCTTAACTTCGTTTACCTATAATATTGATTCCAATGCTAATTTTGACTAAAAATTAGCATTGGAATCAATACAGAGATTTAATTCGTAAGGAAAGTTTTGCATGATCAGCTCCTGCGGATTGAAGATTTACTTCGCAATATTGGAAAACACCCGCACACATGGATGAATTAGGAAGAACACTGCTAGGAAAATAAATTTGCTGAGGAGCCTGAAGATTGACTACATGACTTATAAGTGTTTTATATATGTAAAGTAGAATATAAATACTTGTATAACATGCATATACATAATATAGATACATATAACAGTACATATATAACATACCATGCATAATTTTTCTACCTTCTATAGATACATATATACATACTTATACATAATATACATATCTAAATAAAAAATACACACAAATAAGTAGTGTGTAATGTATGTAAAGATATGGAAAGTTGAAGAGCGGGCCAGCGAATTTTTTAACGAGAGACCAGAAAATGTGGATGCACGGGAGGAATAAAATATTCATTGGAACTCACCCGTGAGTCCGTTCATCACCAATATATTTACATTAGGATTGTAAGTATTATACGGTGAGACTTAGCAGGGGGCAATCGAAAAAATTTTATGTTCCTTGGACCAAACATTTGTATCATTTCCCTCCCGTTAACAAGGTTTGATGAAGTGAAGTGGTGATCGGAGTCGACATGCAATGTTCGTTAAACCTTAATGAATTTCCGTCCTTTCCGTGCACTCTCCTCATTCACTTTCTCATGCGCTGCTCAGACTTGTGTATATTTAATTATTGCTATCATCCAGCCGAGGTTTAACCCTTAGCAAATTATTCCCATAAATCCCGTGCATTTACTTAGAAAATCCGGCACTGACTTACAAAATACTGCCATTCCATCAAGTTCCAACCATATACAATCTGTATATATTCCTAATTTTGCATACAGCATTTCCCTATTCCGCAATATTATATATTATTTCCAACAATGCATGAACCTCCTCCAGTATAACTATAGAACGCGTTTTTCACACGTGTAAATATCAAAGCCTGTCAATGCACTGGGGGTTTACTCCAAGGGATTAAATTACCTCTCAATTCCAGCCGCTGACTTATTGTCTGATTTACACACAAGGAGCACCGGCTATTCCATGGAAATACAAACTTTTCAGTGTAATTCTTCTAGTTTTTTCTCATCCAAGCCAGGGATACCGTTCTTCTCACGTGTAACTCAAACTCAAGGTGTGTTCCGTTATTTCTGACTGTCCGGCCCTTAGTTTACCTTTTATTTATACTTCAAATATTACCTGAAAACACTAGACTTACTACCAAAAGTTATTTTAATGTTGCATTTACTTTTCAAGTTATGTATTGATTTATTATAATAATTATTCCAATCTACTTTTTGTTTATTTTTATTTTAATTCCCCCTTTTTTATACCTTGCGTAGCCAATGCTTAACAGGACTACAATGTTTTATTTATTTTAGAATTATTTTTATTACTTAGTTTAAAACGACTGCTTATTTATTTCACAATTATTTGAAAATTTAATTCAATATTTCAATCAAAATTTTATTTAAAATTTCCATCAATATTTTAATCAAAATTTTATTTAAAATTTCAATCAATATTTCAATCCAAATTTAATTCAAAATTTAATTTTTAATTTAATCAAGCTTTGACACGGAAATGTACTTGGAGGTACAAAATACCAAGTTATTTAATACTTGATAAAATGGTAAATAATATAATATTGGACTGGAAAATACAGTAATAGGATTTAGTTTGTCATTGAAAGATTCAAGGCAAGGTGGTAAAGTTCATTACCATTCACTGGATGCGAGTCGAGATACATAATAATAGTAAAGTGTCGTGGTTGTGATTTCGTATCCAACGACACACAATCTGGTGGTGACTATATAGTACAAAATCCAATATCTACATATGCCTGCATTATTATTACATATAAATATAAATAAGAGCGACTGCACAAATAAGTAAAAGTAGTTGTCGACATTTTCTTCTCGAAGGAAAAAGGGTAGGCCGAAAGCATGCGAAGGATCTGGCAGATTTTCACTCTCTATCCCAGTCACAAGTCACAATCTAATAAAACATGGCAGACAGGAATTCTGGTATGAAAGATACGCTCACACGTGCATTGTCTACACATATTGTGTGTAGCGTACTACTCTCAGAAAACACTCGGATTCCATAGATATAAGTACTTGGTGCAAGTACGTTTGGAAGGATAGGAGAAGTGATATTATTAGTGGGAGAGCATGTAGTAATCCGGTAATGAACCCCCGAAGGTCCTTAAGTTTTCGTACATGCTTGTAAAATGATGCATGTGGTCATAAATTATATTTATATTTTTACAAAATTACAAATTCCACACTTTTGCTCATATTTTCTCTAGAAATAACACGGATTGCCAGGCACCTTCTCACACTTTTACAATTTATTTCCTGCATCAGTCCCCCAACACCTTATAGAGGCGATAAGTATTGCGTATGTTGTTTTTCCCTGAGCACCGTCATTACATACAGAAAACTGAGCATCTAATAAAAATATAATTATCAATAAAGTACAAGGCTAAACAAAATCACTAAGTTTGAGAAAATAAATAAAATAAAATCCTAGGAAAAGCAAAGAGCCATGAAATGTCAAAATGCGCAGAGGCAGCGAATTCAAATGATAGAAAAGCTTTTATATATTTTTAAAATTTCACAAAAGAAGGTAGAAATAAAATAAATTAAATATAGAAATAATTAAAATTCAATAAAAAATTTGGAAAACCTAAAAAACATTGCTTACTGTGCATTTTAAAAAAGAATCATGTGTTCACAAAATTTAGGAATCTATAAAAACTTTAGTGCTGACAAATTTATGGGAAAAAAATGCAGAAATACTTCACAAAATACAATAGAAAAATCTATCAAAATGGGATGATAAATTACAAAGTATATAGAATATAGATTAGCTCTGAAAATGAAAGAAAACTTAACGATGAGGATTGAAGAAGAAGATGGTGTGGCCAGCGAAGCATATATAGGAACACCAATTAAAGTGTGGGTGGTGAAAGGAAAATGAACCCACACGTCATACTTGAACGGTCCTTGACAGAGGTGAAACAAATGAACTCCGTGTAGGGTGTTTGTTTATAAAGAGAGGCTAAATCGACAGGGTGTACTTCCAGTGTGCGTATATAATCATGTGTGCGTAAGAGGGAAATCGGATTTCCGCACTGTCATCAAAAGTACTATCGGCTTCCACGGCTTATTTTATAGTCTTTAAATGAGTGAGTGTGGTTGGTGACCAACGGATGATGCCATCCACGTGCATGCTATCTGTAAAACCACAAAAGGGTCTAATAGTCAAATGCTAGTTAGCATATAATATACGTATATAGATAGATATAGGTATACCTATCTATATTTGAGAAATGAATTAGACAAGCATGAATAGTTTTCCCTCATAATCTCTCCTGCTCAACCGTCCTCATCCTTCTCTCTCTCTCTCTCCACACATACACCTTGACAATACCAATAGCAAATGCATACTTGCCTTATGTATGTACTTTTGTTCTCAAATCAGCTCACTGTTGTAAACAATTATTATTAGCGCTCGTTAGCAAGCAACCTCGCTGTGAGAAAAAGGTTACTGGACCGGCCGTCCGTGCTAAACTCCCTGAACATATTACACACACAGAGATACTATATCTACCTATAGTATGCATACATCTATATCCTTCGGGATTTCACTACAAGTTTCCTAATAGACCTTATCTGATTGTACTTGTTAACATTCTCATTTCTAAGTTTTCCTTAAGTAATTAACAGCTCCAGCTTATTACCAATATTTCAATGTTAACACTACCAAAGCAAGCATGTGCCACGTTACATAGTTCTGATGCTTTATTATTAGTTAATATAACCTTGCGCTGTATACTATTGTGTGATAAATAACCTTGCTGCTATGATTTAGTTATAACTAACAACTAACATAAACTTTGTTGATGTTAATGCTAATTTAATTTTAGACGAAGGATCATGCACTTGATCAGTCACACAGTCAGTTCATTTGATGTGTAGGCGTTGGTACGGGAAAGCAAAAATAAATTACGAAAATCCTCCAAGCAGATATATCATACAGATATAATATGGATATTGTGTACTTTATTGATGATAAATCATATCAATTTCACCAAAAAGCAAGTTTGAAGAGGTGAATCGGAGGAAAGTGCAAGGAAATCAATATTTTGATATCGCGTGAAATCCATGTTTTCATGCCGCCGGTGTAAATAACCCCAAGCAAATGGACAGATATGAAGACAAGCCCAGGAAGATTGACACGAAGAAACACATATTGAGAAGACGAAACGGAGATGGATGGATAGAGTCAGGGCATATAAACAGAGAAGTGGAGGGAAGGTTGGCAGGACAATTAACCACTGACAAGCATTCAATGTATTGAGTTGTGAACGTGGAAACGTCCATAATGGAATAATAAAGATGGAAGGGAATGAGATATAGAGACTGAAGTTAAGCAGGAGTAGGAGGATTATAAATGAGTGTCCATGAGTGAGGCGAGAGAGAGAGAGAGAGAAATATACATAGTGAATCGATGTCAGATAGAAAAAGGAGCGGAAAAATGCCTTTGACTTTCCTCCAGTTTTCCGGCCGGCTTCCTTTTTTCATGCCCATCCAGCAATAATCGAAACAGAACAAATAGAATAAGACTGCTGCCTGCTACTGCATCCGCAATAATACTTTTGTTCCTTAATAATCGTAGCTTTTCCATACAGTCATTACATACTTAGGGAGGTTTGTTGCTCCGCATGTGGAACTGGTTTTTCTGGATACTAAAGCAATACTTTCTGTATCTAAACTAATACCTTCTGTGGCTAAACCAAAAATGTTCTTTGGTAGTTAACTCAATACTTTTTGGTTGCAAACTCAATGCTTTGGATAGAAATCCCAGTGCTTTTTGGTAACAAACCCAAAACGCTTTCTGAAATCTAACCGACTGATTTGTGGATACAAACCCAATAGTGGAGCTTGCAAATGCAAACATATCGTATACAAGAGGAGTTTTGCTCAGCGGAGGTACTTGAATTTTGAAAAGTGAAGTTATATGTGTGTTGGAGGTATAAAGGTGGACAGAAGTCCAGACAGGCCTGTCATGTGAGTGGGATGGCAAGAGGTGTTATAAGCAGCAGACTGGTATTTCTCAAAGGTATTTGGTGTTGTATGTGCGGACGTGATTTGACCGACATTATCCACTGTCTCATTGTCTGCACCACGATAATCTCTCCATGGACACACCTGGACATTTAACAAGAAGAGCGGTAGGAGGACTCGGGCTGTGTAGTATATATGTGCAGGAGTGAAATTATTCTGTAGCCAACAAGGTGGTTCCACTAATAATAATTCCCTCCACTCTTCAATGTGTTCACTCCATGTAATGAGCTTATTTACTTTTATATTATTATTTATGATTGGGATCCACGTCGGGCGGACTACAAACACATAGAGAGAGAGAGAGCGAGAGAGAGAACAGCAGTTTTGGCCCGTATAGAGGGGCAGAACATGCGAGAACGGAATAAGGTTCGTTTCGGGAAAACGTGGTCAATGTACTTATGCTCACGATTAACATTTTGGTGTTGAGACCATTCACTCAGCATCAATTTGTTCCAGCCAGGGAAATGTCGAGAAATATTAAGGCACTACTTTCAATGAATCTTCACATATACCAAAAAATTAAATATATACGTGTTCCTACTTTCTATATTACATTACATATTAATTGAATATGTTAATGCTGAACTTAAACATACATACTTATTCCTATGTACAAACTTGTACTATGCATACATATACTTACCTCATGAGCACATACTAAACTAGCGAGTTACTTATTGCTCCTGGAATTAACTTACATGCTATAAAGGCACAGCTTGTACATGCCGATGGCTTGTCCACGTACAATCAACATGTGTACTTGATAGTACTGTAAATCATATGCGCGCTATACTGTCGTACAGAGCGGATGCCTGAGCACACCGATTTCATAGTGCGTGGATGCCAGCACAGTGTGCACGTCCGTAGTAAACGGATGCCTCGGTGATATTGCAGCCTCCAATATTACAGTATGACAGACATGAAAAATGCTGGAAATTCTGGAAAAATAAGAGAGTCAGGGAAAAATTATTGTGTTAGCGGAGGCAAGCAGGCTGGTAGGGAGGCACCAATTTAATGCCCTAACGTACCATAATAATGTATAGACAGGTGGTCCAATTGGTTTCCTATTGGCATCCGTATTATTGGTGGTCTTCTAATACTTATTTCGGCTCTCTTTTTCCTTTTCCTACAACAAGCACATACACACTACTCTGCACTCCTTTTATTTTCCATATTCCGCTCTGTATACTTATATATGCTCTTACATGTATCTATACATGCTGTGTAGAGAACACACTTGAAAAACATCTCTCTTCATCCTTTTGACTCACGCACTAATTTGTCTTTCCAGACAAATCATGCTGGAAAGGCGCATAATAACATTATATGTTCTGGTGTGGTGAGCCCTCACCGGCCTTTATTTCCACCTTTTCAAATCCCTGTATTTATCCTGTCATGAATGCATTCCTCAATTCAGGAAACTTACACTCATTCACGGAAAAAACAATTCATACCTTTTTACCGTTTCGCTTCTCCTTCTTTCTCTCTCTCTCGCTCTCACTCCGCCGTTCCAATGACTTCTACTCTCTACTTATATTGCTTCACCGAATAAAAAATGCTTTTGTTCCACTGCCGTCGTGGATATTAAAGTCAATTGGATGCAGATCTTAAGTCCGTGTAATGATAGAGTGAACGAGGAGCTTAACACTGGGAAGACTCTTAAGATACCTCCAACAACATTATCCTCATGAGGACAAGATTCATTGGATTATTTTGTTTTAACTGGGTTTCAAAACTTAAATAAGGCACATGAATTTACTTATGGCTCTTCTCTATCATTAATTAAAATAATTCTCATCTTGTAATCAAGTTTATCAGTTCTGACAAAAAACAATTGCTCTATATCCCGTAGATTTTCAGTGTTGAGGCTTGGTGTGTGGAAGGTTAATAATTAAGGACGATATGATTAACTAGCTTTAACTATTTATGTAAATTTTAATAACTGAATGTTATTACATCTCAATCATCCTCATAGTGTAAGTAATTAAAAGTAGTCAACTAATAACATGCTAGCCAAACGCACATATACATACATACATTGCCCCTAGCCAATGAATATAAAATAAAGGACTAACAATGAGCCTGACTAAATTTAAGAAGTTCATCTTTGGGAGGCTTATTGCAATTAGGTTAGGAAAATGGTGATAAATAAGCTGTATATATTGGAATGGTTATAAGCACCGAAATTAGCTTCACAGTAGTGTACACTGACCGTCAAAACAGAAAAGTAAACAGGACGACTTGGAGGGTAAGCATGTTGCAATAGTATCGTGTCCTCAGCAAGTTATTTAGTAGGTGAAGCACGGTAAGCTATAGTTGGTTTAGTATAAGTAAGCATTATAAGGTTAGTCGGGACAGTTTCGTATTAAGTAACTTTAGGAAGTACAGCATCCCACGACGTTCAGTATAAAGCATCTTTCGTTTAGTAAAAGTAAAGTATCGCAAGTAAGTTGAGTGAGTGAAGAATGATAAGTAAGTTATAGTTTAGTATGTGTAAGTATGCTAAGTATATAGTTGAGGAGGTAATGATAGTAAGTAGTTGAGAGGTCTAAAGGCTTACTTAGTACTTAAGGTGTATGGTTGCTTGCAAACAACAGAACAATAAGAGTAACAAGTCTGTTTGGGAATATTTAATAGGCCTAAAGAAGGACTTTTCTTCCCTGTAGACTGCTATAATATAGTAGTTGAAAAGGTAGGGACGTTCAAAATGTGAAGGATTTGACCACTTTGAGCTGTCCATGTATGTGTGTGTGATGTATCTTAAGTGTATCCAATTGAAATACATGTGTATATAAATCTTTATGTGATTTGTGATATACGTGTGTGTATCTTTATGTGTGTATGCATTCGTGTGTGTGTGTATTGTGTGTGTGCAAGTGTATACAAGAAAAGGCCCCGTCACACTCCCTTGTTAAGCTCCATGATTAAGTTCTTGTCTTGGAGGTCCGCTAAGTGACGTCATGTGAAACACCTTTTGGTTACCTGACACGTCTAAACTTGAGTTCGGGAGTGCATACACGTAGGCCCGTATCCTCTTATGACTGTCAAGTGTAGCCTCTTTTTGTAGTCACCGAAGTGAGAATAAGCTTTGCTAACTTAAGCTCACTCCGAATAGCAATAAGTATTTAAGGACTTTGTGAGGATTTACGTCAGCTTCTTCACCTTCACATTGATTCATTCAAATAGGCAGAGCAATAGCACACACACACACACACATACAACAGCACCAACAAAGATCCACACACATCACTTTTATACAAATACTACATCCCAACACACATAAAGATCAGTCTTGACAATCTCATCAATTGTTGTTACTTCCCACAATTCCTAGGCTTATTAGACTTACAAACAACTATAGTAACATCCTTTCATGGGGAATCTGCGACTCTTGTTGACTCTCTTCCCTTTACGTCCACTCAACTCACTCTTGCCTTTATCATCTTCACTCCAGTGTCCATTAAATCCCTATGGAAAACTTGCATTTTTGACAAATCTCTATTCCACATTCTTTAAGCCTTAAGCATTTCCCAAGCCTTCCTCCGCCTTCCATTGGAGGTGAATATCCACAGGCAGACGTATTTCGGAGTATTCTCCATATGGAATATCCTTATGAATATAAAAGACTAGCCTTATGAATATAGAAAACTATCCTTATAAATATATCAGAATACTCTTATGCACTCGAAATTAATTCTAATGCATATTTGGGACGCTAATAGATATGACAGGCTATTCTATTAAGCGCGAGATATTTCATCGTGAATGACATACAGACTGACATTTAATTATGCAGATGCAACTATTATAGGAACATTCAGTTCTTCAAGACTCTCAAGTAGGTATACTCGGCTAGAACTGGGTGGTCCCAGAGGACAGAGTCTAAAGATTTTAGCGACTATATACCTTGTTTGTACAAACGATAGAGTACGGGTTGGGAAGGTATAAGGAACGGACAAGTTCGGGGTGAAAGTCAAAGGGTGTAAACAATTTTGTCCCGACGAGAGATGCAGACGTCAAAAATTGAATTTACAAAACACATTTAAATAACATTACATTCAAGGGCCTTCAGTTCCTTGTTAGTGGTTGGACTTTGAATCGGATCTAGGATTTGGAACCCGTCAATAAGACTTTACTAATCACGATCCCATCGGTATTAGATCTTTTACAGCGGTGGTGCTAGCAGTGTGAATGCATTAATGACAAAAGATGAACCGCAGTTTGGATTTGTGTATAATTATATGCAGATGGACTGTACTAACACCTGCGTCATGCTTGGCGGTGGAAAGGACTCTAAAAGCTCTCTCTCTCTCTCTATAAATAAGTTGCACTAAAGAGGTTACAAGCTTGTTAGTTAGCGGGGTCTTTATTTTAAATGGCGAAATCCCCCACAACATCCTGCTCCATATCCAGTCACCGCTTTATCAAAATGAGGTTGCTATGTATTGACAAACCCATTGAATTTTCACAGTATTGGTGCTTTTGCACTTTTTCTGTATGCACCGAGCATGTTTTATATGCATTTGATCATTGAACATTTCCTTATGCAAGCATTGTAAGTAAATACGACCTGATTGCGGGTTGAATCAAACGTATTTAGTAACTCTGTTTATTAATATTTAATATTGAAAGAAACAGTCGAGTGTTTTAATTTGAAGTTACTTTAGGTACATTTACTGCATAATGTACTTCCATTTTATTTTATTTTCCAAATTTATAACTAATTAAAAAAAACTACAATAATAATTATTATTGTAGTAACAGTTAGTAAGCTCAAGCGTGTATCTTTTAAGTGAACGCATGTTGTAACAAAACGATATAAGCTTACTAGCGTAAAAGTCATCTGGATGGAATCCAGTTTAGCTGATTGTATCTGTAAGGCGCAATATTCCTGCTGTGATAAATGTTCAGGAAAAGCGTTGGAAAACCTGAGCACGACTGAAGATCTTTTGTCAAAATAAATAGAGTCTGCCAGTGTATACTTATAAGTATATATACGTACCCCTCCATAAGTAAACTCTCAAAACCGGGAGGTACACATGTGTCGCACCTTCGGAGACACATGAAACTCAGCCATTAATTCTTAATATTTTTCCACTCACCGCTCCAAGAATGAGCGGATGACAAAGCCCGGGTGTTACTCCTTGAGCGTCACAAAGTCTGCAGTTGACTTCTTTATATACAATGAGTAAATCAGAGTGTGAGTAATGAAGTCATGTCTTTTATTAAATTACTCATTAAGACACTTAAGTAATATTGCAAAGGAGGTCCTCAAAACTTGACGAGTAGTTGAAAGAACTGCAAAAGGATGCGTTAGGATTTCAGACATGGTTATGTAGTACTAGATTTTTATGCTTATATCATTCATACATTAAACTTCATTTAGCTTTATAGATACTTTATCCCTCTATACAGATTACATGCACACTTTTACTTTAGTCACAGGAACGATGAGTTAGTCACGTAAAAACTAATTTCGATAAGTTGGTCATGTGTACAAAAAGCTTAGTTGAGTTTGTTTTCTAACAATCAAATTCATACTTTAAGTCACTGAATAAGTGAAAATTATAGGGAAATAATACATTCAAGTATGTACTTGAATATAAATGTATGCGTAATTGTTAGCACTAAATTCATATACTGGAATCAACGTTTATATCCATACACTGTGTGTCGTTATAAACGTTGATCAAATAAAAGGAAATGGAATCAACGAAAGTACGGCTACAATTTCCAACGCATGGTTTCCCAGTTCCCATACAGACCGCAAAGAAGCATGTGGAAGTGCATATATAGTATAGGCGTTGGAGCAGAAGGAATACAGAGATAAAAAACCAGAACGACACCTCAGACGGTGAGTTGGCCAGGAAATCATCAACAAGTTGATATGAGATTGCATTTATACAGACCAATATAGAGAGTGTGTTTGATTTATATACTGGACCCGGACTCACATGTATATTGAACAATAATATTATATTTACATATTATGCACAAACGTTGACTCTCTCCCTCTGGATCCTAACACAAGACGTGAAAGCCTGGTGGTGTTAGTAAACGGTAGTAGACAAGATCAATAGTTTTTTCACCTCCGAATTAGATTAGGTTTATGTGTATGTCTGTGTGAACGTGTGTGTGTGTCATTTATGAAGTTGACAATAGCTTACGTCAATGTAAACTCTTTGGTTGTTGGTGTGTACACCTTCTCAGTCTGTCCCCATATTCATAATAGTCTTCTTGTGGAGTCGCACACGTCCATTCATTTTCTTGGCGAGCACAATGACACACGCTCATCTGTAATGGCAAGCTTTTAATTCTGTCTGTGCTCTTCTATTCACTGCACTCAATACGCTACAACTCAATATAACTCAATAAGGTATAACTCAGTATCATAAAACTAGATATAGATACAGCTCAATATTCTATAGTTAGAGCCAGAGCATTGAGGAGCCTTTTCCTCACTATTTTTGTTTCCAATCTTGCATACTATATACTTGTGCAGATATGCATATATACGTAATCATAAGCCACATATGAGTGTATATATATGTTAGGAAGTAAATCCCCGCTTAATTACATGTACATCCTTATATACATTATATTCACACAGTTACATGTAAGCATACGCATCTGTAACATAGTAGGTATAGGATGTATACCTGCATGTTGTACCTATATGATTTCTTTCTTTGGCATAATTGTAACACCTCTAACCGTACGTTGATGAAACTTCAAACATACGTAACAATTATCAAACAACGACAGACATGCACTTACAAGTACAACGATGCATGTATGTCTGGCAGAGTTAACCTCAGCATGTACATGTACATACAAGATAAAAGACTAATGGTTAGAGAAGACGACTGCATGCGAACAAGACTTTTGACTTGAAATTTTGCAATCGACACATACATGACATTGAAGCTTTGATAACGTCTTTTGCAGCTTAGTCTAGATTGTGACACCTTATTGATGGGATGCAAGATGTTGGGACGGATACGGAGTATGAGTGTGTATTCTTTATAATATAAGTATATAAATATACGGAATCGATAAAAATAATCTAATACTCAGGTAGGACTGCCAGGGTGTGCTCAATATTTGTTCCTTATTCGGTCCGTGCATATCACCAGGTGATAGAGGCCTTGGTAGTAATTACATACAGGATCGAACCATAGAGAGGTGTAATAAGCCTAATTATTGCACAAGTCTTGTAAATTAAGTAATTCTTTTGCATGACTCTAGCTGCGCAGTCAGCATGATGACCATAATGAAGTGACGTTGAATATCCGATGTCGCTCGATCTACATAACCCTTGGCTCAGTCTGTGCTAATAATATTCAGATCTCTGTAAGCATATAATGACACAATTCGTAATTTGGAGCTTCTTATAAGAAGCTAACTTGTAAGTATATATACATAGCTGAACTGTATACGTTACATACACACACACAACACACATAACTAGTGTGATATATGAATCGGCAATTATCTTTCTTCTTCCATTTTGCTTTACACGACTACCTAAGTTCAATCCACCTTTAGCACAATCATTCTTTGACCGAAATCGACTTTACTATATACTACGCTGCTAATAATCATATTAATTGTAGCCACACACAGGTGCTTATATTCTTGCTACGGATTTGTAATTTTAATATCCTGGGGACTATGTCTTGACTACACTTTTTATTCTCACATCTTGTCAATACATCAGCACTCTAATTTTAATATAGTTCTAACATTGAAAGCCTTCTTAGTATGTTAAATTTTATTTTCTGTATTGCTACTACATATCTGTATTTTGAATATTATAGCTACTTCTCGATTTTGTAAGTTCGAAATATGAATAATTGAATTATTTCAATTATCCCAACTAAGGAAGCATGTATAGTTACTAATAGTCCGGCTGACATCGTACCTTAACAGTGTGCTATAAACTACATGCATGTAGTTTGTATGTATATATGTCTACATATGCGGGACAAATTAGCCCCGAAAATAATAACTTCATTTGCATTCTACTTTAATAACATTCATCGCTCATTGTTTTACCAATCTGGGGGTTTGATTAGAAGGAAGCAATGGGAATGGAGCATAGGAAATTATTGACACGGAAAAGAGTGTGAATGCGGACTGTTGATCCTTACTCGGGAGTAGACACACGTCTAGTGGCTTATGGAGTATACGGATGCATAGGTAGACTGGATTGAGCAGTGTCAGATGATCAAAAAGTGTCATGTTTGGAGTAGAACGTTAAAAATTAAGTGCTTTGTAAGTTTCAGGTTTATTACTATTATACGAGCATGTACATGACTGATGGGATCTTGTGTAATAAAAAGAGTGGATGAGATGCTCATGTAATACTTAACACATTGTATCATTAAGTGGAGCATGGAGAATGCTTTATGATGCATTATTATGCGCTCTGCATTATGTGCTTATAAAAGCTGCGTCGGATGACATTGTTATTGTGTAAGTTATTCCCACAAATTGTACTTAAGAGATGACATTAGTCTCAGATTTCGACGCCTCCTCCTCTGCTTTGCTTCCCCGGAACTCCTTGGGTCTGCAATGCTCAATTTCTTCATTGACAATTGAGCTCAA
The DNA here is from genome assembly GCA_034696945.1 of Lipothrix lubbocki. Classification (NCBI taxonomy): domain Eukaryota; kingdom Metazoa; phylum Arthropoda; class Collembola; order Symphypleona; family Sminthuridae; genus Lipothrix; species Lipothrix lubbocki. Next base: position 17,409 of record JAQGAK010000944.1, on the reverse strand, counting down.
ATAGTTTAAATAATATGGAAATTATATGCGAAGCCTGACATTATCCCAAGAGCTACGTGGCTATTGTAAGGCTATATGGAATTGACCATAGGGCGGTCATCCTCAAGTTTTTATGGTGAGAACGTGGAAAAGTCAATTTGATTTAATGTTACATTGTACTCAGAAGCTAAGAATTGTCAATAATACGAGTAATAATCCCATAGGGCTTATAGGTTTGCCCATTGTGACGCTTTTGGTAAGGTGGCAACAACAATGGACCTGTTTAAGGCAGAAAAAAATCATCTTGCTTCTAAATCAAGCCATACTTTTATATGCACACATGGCTATATGCGAAACAGCTCCTTTTCTGTTCCACACACACAATCTGTCTTTGCCCTTTTTACTATCATCATTATAACCATTACAACAACAACTCATTTCCAGAGTTCCTAGAATTACCCACCTTCTTTTCCCAAGTGACAAATGGCGAGGTTATTTTTTCCATCTCCACTTCTTTGACTTCTCTTCTCATACATTACTGCTGCTCTGTACAGTCTCTGTATCCACTCAGCTCCTCCAAAACCGCAAGGATCGTGAATTTATGCGGAATTTTGCACGAAAAGGAATGTAATTTTAAGGTTTCTTCTTTTACTATTATTTGTCTACTCCTGCCACTTCATCATGTTATTCTAGACAGTTACTTTATTACGCTTGTACAAGACAAATATGATCCGAGGTATAAATTAAAGGTCGCATATGCAAGTATATTAATAATTATAATACACCGAAGTCTTTCAGGTCCTCACTGGCTCACACACCTACTGCACGTACTACACACATGACAAGATATCAGGACATACTTACATAGGGAGAGAGCTATGGTGGGAGAGACGAAGCGCCTCGTAAAAATTGCCATTTCTTTTACTTGTTTACTATGCAGTTGTGTCTCACACATTAATAACGATATGGGAATCCCTAGTATTAATAATATTAGGTGGTGAAAAATAAATAAACACATTTTTTTCAAGTCTAATAATCCTGGCTGAAGCTAAAGAAAATAACGAATAAAAGGCTTCCGTTTCATCATAACTGACTCTCCTTACACATGTAATGTAATTTACTGCAGCAACGACATGTCAGCACGGCCGTATGCACACTCTGAGCATCTTCGTATAAGAAAGGACACGACACATGCAAGCTCATATATAGCAGCTTACACGGGTGACTATGTGCAAGATCTTATGTACTACGTACATGCACTATATATAAAACTGTATATAAGGACGTTCATGTGTTCAGGAAGTAAAAAAGGCCCGTAAGTTATTGCAAGTTGAGAGTGTGCTTATGAAATTATGCTAAACTTTAAATTTGCTAGGTCGGGCCGTGGTGAATCTAGTTCTAGAACTCTGATGTATAGGCACAGTAGTAAGATTACATGAGAATGACGTCTGAGGAAGTAGTAAAAAATGGAAGGTAGACAGCAGAGTACAGAGGAGAGTGCAGTGAGATAAAAAAGAGAGAAGTGTAATAAAAGGTGGAAACATATCATGTTGATTTAAATATTTGCTATTCAAATTGCAAGTTTGTGTGTGTGTGTGTTTGTGTATTAATTTTAAAGCGGTGGGGAAACCCGTGTATAATGAACATGCTGGCGGACTGTGCACACGGGAGTCGAGGACCATTTGGCAATTCATATCAACTTTAGATGATAACTCCTAATGGAATTATCATACATGCTTTCACCAGAACATTATCATAAAGTATGCCGGATCCCAGCCAAATTTCTCTGGTTCAGATACAAACTATACGACAAATAAACCCCTAACTATCACGTAATCTTTTTTACTACAGATATTACATCTGTTGTAGCCCTTACTACATCAACGTCATCTCAAGTATTTGTATCAGGAGGGGTTCAAACATTCCTCTACTTGACGAGCTTTGGTGACTGTTTCGGCGATCTGCTTGATTTAGTGTCTTTAATACTTTGGACCTGATTAAAACATTTAATTCTTTGTAGAGATGGCTTTAAGACTTGGTATATAGTTTATAAATTAGTGAGCTCTATGGGGAGTTGTAAATAGGAAAATAAAATATAAATTTAGAGTTGATTTCAAGATCTGGTAATTTGGAGCTGATTCCACGGTTTAGTAATTTAAAGCTGATTTTAACCTTGTACAATGTTACTGTTGTAATACTCAACACAATTATAACCCGCCAGTTGCTATTCTTTGGACCCAATTTGAAATCTTTAGTTCTTAAATTCTCACTGAGGGTACTTAAATTTTTGTTTTTTTTAAGTAAAGTACTTAACCAGAAGTTGAGATTTTGATTTTGTACATCACGGCAAGCTTGAATTGTCCCTGAGAAGAATCGTCTGCGATATAGGAAATACTTCCCTTCAGAGTTAACATAGTTCTATCAGAGGTTACATAGTACTATTATAGCTTACATAGTTGCTATCAAAGTCTCTCTCTCTCTCTCTCTTGTTTTGGTAGAGCTACTCTACAGAAAATTGGGCACGAGTCTAGGTTGTCCTCAAGTTCACTACAGATCTCCATCTCTGGGGAATTCACAAGTATGCAGGCTGCTTTGGAATCAGGAGTAGTAAATAACAGAGGCTAAATCGGAATTCACTACCTCCAACTTATTGGCAATAACATTTTCTTCCCTACTAAAAAATACATAAGGTGTTGTATGAGTATAGTGGGACTTGTATATGAATATATTTAATATGTAATTAGTATACCACCCTTACGGTTCAGCGTGCCACATGTACGTCCGCGGGTAAACCCAAGAACGTAACTAGAACTCAGTAATTTGTCATAAATTAAAGTGCATCTAACATGAAATTGTAAGTTGACATCCGTTCTCGATGGCTTTGTACTCATTTATATTAACTTTGTATAGTGTGCTTATATATACATGTTCTTACAAAAACCTTGCTCCAATGTCACTTTCATCCAATTTCCTGCTCTTTTGACTGCCTTAACAACGCAAATATTAAGGAGTTCTTTACTCTCAACATCCTCGCTCATACCATTCCCCAATATCTTCCCTTACTGTATACTCAAGGAGGAATGACATGTCTTGTTTACCACGTTTTTGTGCATGGCTCAGTTCGGTATTTATAAGGTCCAAATCATCATTCAATTAGATTTCGCCCCGCAATTTTGCAATGAAAAACCTCATAGGTATGTAATGATGTTCTGGCATTGACGTCCAAGGTTTTTTAGTTTCTCATATGCGGTAGTCACGATTGCGTTCAATGGGCGATATTGCTTGTCATGAGAAATTCAGGTAGCGACCGAGGTCAAGCCAACCATCATGAGAACTTCTGGTACATGATCCGGCAAGCTACTGCCCGCCTTTTGTCCTCGGTACAATCCTATTTTTTATAACGATGCTATGACCCATGATGACAGCTACAAGAAAACAAGAATATATACCTGCATTTACTACCCCCTTAAAATATTTGCTACAAAATAAAAAACAGAGCTCGACCATGAAAGAATTATCGACGATTTAACTATTTATTTGTCATTATTTATTAAACTAGTAGGTGAATTATATTATTTGTTGTGCGATCCCTTAGCCATTGAAGCCTTTTTATGGCATCTCAGAGTATTGATTGGAATATTGAGAACTGACCACAAATTAGACTTTTCATGCATTGGCATCTTTAATTACTTGGTCAATTCAATAATCAACGAGAGTATGAACACGCGGAAGAATGCTGATGGGTTGGACGGGATAATAGACATTCTTGTACAATAATCCGATTGCATGGGAACGGACTTTTATTGTTAAACATTATTATTTTCTCTTAAGCTAGGATGCTCGTGTATTCAAGGATAGCTGCAAGGTCAGGAATTGTGTGGTTATTATCTCATTTCATCACGTAGGTCAATAAGGTGGTCAAAGTATTTTCAATTAGGGTTCAATACTTGCTCAATGCAGTCGTTCGTGATGTCAACCGAGTTCCTCGGATTTAAAAAGTATTCAAGTTATTTATTAGATTTTCTGGAAACTTGCTGCCGTTGCTTGTCGTGCAGCCGTATTATGGCATGGCTATACTTAGTAGGTTCCCCATAATGTCCTAACGCTGCTTCTGTTGTCGAGACGACTTGTGAGAGCGGTTCGCTCTAGAGGGAAGGCTCTGGAATTTGTCGTTTGAGTAAAGAAAGTTGGACATCAGTTGGAAATTATGTGTGTTACATGAAATGCTTATTAGTAGATATACCATAGTTAATACACTACACTTGTACGTTAGTTAGTACAATGTAATGACCTTTCTAATACTAATCAAATGCAGGTCAAAGACAAAAGGGTTCAAGACAATCTAATTTTTTTTACTCTTGGGTGTCTCCCAGACCGTATTTACTTCTACATTATTTAAAGTGTTTTAGATTTGAATCTAGAATTTTTAATAACAAACCCAAATCCCAATATGCACGTACTGTTGTTTGTTACTAAAGAAGTTGAAGACAGGACGATGGGATGTCGAAAAAATAAGTGAAATGGTTTTCTACAATGTATGTATAACTGAAATGTATGCTACAACATTGTAACATTGTATTGTAATGGCATTTGTTTTGTTTGTCTCTCTCTCTATGTTATGTTCACTGGATGACTTGAAGGACAAGCACCGTCCGTGGGAGCCATCAAAGAAATTGTACTGAACACCACTGTACTGAAGGCAAAGGAAAAAATACGAATACGATGTAATCTCAGAGCCGGAAACCCGGTTCCGGTCCTGACCTGGTACAAAGATGGGAAACCCATCAACTTTGCTGACAGGCGCTTTCGGCTACGAGCTAAAAGGTAACAAAAAAGTTTTGCAATAGCAATAAACTTTTTCTTAAATACTTTTTAATGCATTTTATATCTAAATTTCTTATGTTGTAGTAGCAAAAAAAAGTCTAGCCTCAGTATGAGTCCCGCAAAAAATACTACGGTTTGCAGGCAAAAAATAAAGTTAACGTACGACCTTTCGTCCGAGGACGACTGGAGAGTTCATGTATAGCAAGTCCCACAATTCTCGAATATGTTGCCGTATGTATTCGAGGTTGTTTTAACTTTTTGGAGCCTTATTATATATATGCTTTGTTGTAGAATATCTCGAAAGATTCGATATTCAATATAATAAGATAGATAGTAAGTTCAATATATCAGGATAGACATGTAGGTTCAATATTATAAGCATATACGGTATAGTACATAAATTACTATATAAGTCATCGTTCAGCTTTCAAAGATTATTGCTCGCAAGTTACATAATGCTGAGTATAAAAACCCCATAACGAATAGGAAGACTTCAATAGTGTTGAATAAAAGAAAGCTCATTATGATTATTAAGAATCACATATATAAACAAACTAGAATTCTGTATAAATGGATCTCCTAACTTTGAATACAAGGGCCGATACTCCTATTGAGTATATAGGAACCTGAAGACCCTAAACATGGGAGATTGCACAGAGTATCTGGCTCCAGGACAATCAGGATTATTTGATGGCATTAGCCATACGAAAGCATATTACACTTTACTATAGAGAATACTCAAGGTTGTCGACTGTCATCGTATTTCAAATCGAATGTAGTACTACGACGTACTACGAAACCACGTTACGACTATTGCCCAAGTTCTTCGACAACTTGTGCTATCACGGGTAACTTTCTACGACTACATAACACAGCTTCCTACATAAGTCAAAAGCAACTAACTAAAGTTCGGAAGCCTACTTCCAAGTTCACAACGAACAACCCAACTTTTACTTACGAGGGAAACTATATAGCACAGGAAGAGAGTAGAGAAGTTGTCTTCCCAAGTTTGCAAACTATCAGCAAGTAGTACATATATACATAGTTGAGTACAATTGTACAATGTCTAGTTGTTACAGGCTTGGCTAACTTCACATAGACGAGCATGTCACTCATTACTCATCTCTTACTTTTGGGTTTATATTGCTTCAAATCGAAGCAATCAGCAATTAGATTTTCTTCTTGTTATACAAACGACCCGACTCTGATTCTTTTATCACGCAACACGCCATTCCCAAGTAACTTTTGGGGTCTTGCACTTGTTGAGACTATTTTAGAGGAGAGTTTAGATTTTGCCAGACAGGCATGGCTGGCAGGGATTTTCCACTTACGGTTAGTGGCTCGTTAAGCAACTTATGAGGTTGCTTTTGCTAGAGGCTTCCAATTCATCATTGATTCTAAGCCCGGGTCTTAACCTCTCAAGCGGAAGCCCGCCAAAGGAACGTGAGACTGGAACATGCAGATACATAAGTCATCATATTAAGTGGGAAAATTTAATACATAATTCCCTTTGATTTAGCTTCAAACTTCATCCAAAAAATTTGTTTCGCTTCCTGATCTCACACTTTCTCATTCCACATCTCCGGAGTGTTAAATTTCTGGACTTGTAATTTCCGATAATTATTTGAATTTTCATCGCAATGTTATTTAATTTTTTATTCTAATTTTCCTTTTATTCTTTACCCCAATTTTACTATATTTATTATCGTAGCTTTAATTTTTAACCCCAATTACAATGTTGAATTTTTTATCTCACAAAATTTACTTTCATTTTAATCTCAGACAATTGCAATAGTCTCAATGTCATTGAGATAGTCACTGTAAATTTAAAAAGCCACTCTAACAAGGAAAGTACGACTTGTGCATTAATCTTCGTCCCAGCAGATTGATACCATGTTGAGATGTTCAGTCCTTGGGTTTGTTTAGATTGGCGCGAGAGCAGGTGAGTGGCTTGTTGTTAATTGTGACGACTATGATAGAAAAAATACGGAGCGGTCGTTCCCTTTAATTTTTCGGGTTTTGAGGCAAGCCTTGCTTAAGTGAAGGAACTGTTCTTGCATTGAGACTACGCCACAGAAGAGTTGGAGTATAAAGTAGATAAAGCAGTTCTTTTCTGGCTCCTCTAAACGTCGGGGACTCAAGATTAGAGATGATAAAAGGAGATCCTTGAGTTTTAGCATTTCATTGCATATTGCCATCAAGATTTATGGTTTTAGCCGAATTCAAATGTAAATAAACAAATGGATTTTGCTCGTGTAGAACGGTAAATTTTGCAGGGCATAAAGTATTGCTCTTTCTTCTTTTTTCGGCAAAACACCTAGCCTAAGGGGATCTTCGCGTTTTCCATAGCAAATCCGCGTACATGTGAGTTCTACCTAGTCTTGTGTATTTTTGAATATATTTCTGGCCGAACTAGAACGTACGTATAATATAGAAGTATACCCAAGCATGTGTGTGTGAAGAAGCGCCAGAGAGGTTTTTCCAATGATTTTTACAGGATTTTTTTTGTCTTTTGCAAATATTATTGTTTCTTGCAAATCTATCCGTTTATACTTGATGGAAGTAGGTAGAGATGTTTATAATACAAATACAATCTCTCATCGATATACCTGGAACACACTTATTTACATTGGTGCCAGCGTTGGAAAGAAGTGTGTGCACTCATCAATAACTACTGTCGTACATATTATGTCTGACGAGAGGTTCTTCGGAACTCTTTTTCTACACTTCCCCTCTCTGTAATGTTAACTTGTTCCTTCTACGAAAAATGGGTCAGGTAAACGGTGAAAGTAAAGTGCTGTAATTGAGTGAGACTGGCCATGTTCATAAATCCAGTGCATATAGCCGCGGGAAAGAGTTACGACTTGCATCATCTCATTCGTATGTATAGTCCTGCATGTGGTCGGAGTTGTGAAAAGTTAAACAGAGGCAGGCAAAAGGGCGCCAACATCAGGAGGGAGGTTGAAAAGGTGAGAAAAACCGGGAGCACACAACAAATAACACGGAAAGTCCTATAGTACAAGTACAGAGAACCCATGCGATCACGGATAAACTCTCTCCTAAATACAAGAAATCACACATACAATACTAATCTTACACACATATGCAAGTGGAATTATATATTATTTATTATTATACAGAGGAGATTTTGGGAGACGAACACTTCGCCACTTGCTCTCTCCTCTCTCACGTACACACTCCATTACTCCCAATGTTTGCAAAGACTCTTGTTCTTCAGCAGAGTTCATTTTTCTTGGATGGAGTCAAAGTAATCGGAGAGTGGCACACGTATACTACGTGTTGAAAATGAAAACAGCAGGGACAGACATAACATAACAGGTTTCGTGAGGAACAGGGAACAAGATCTCCAGTCAGTTTTTTATAGGAAATTTTGTCGGTCCGTGTGATGATTTCAGGTCTGCTGCCACCTCTTCTCTGCCTAGGTAAATATAGCGAAAGGAGGTAGCCGATAAATCACCCTGATATAATGCATGCATCGCCAGCTTGAGGAAAGTCAGATTTAAAAGTTACTTTTTATTTACCTGCTTTATTAGCACATACTCAGGGCATTATTATTCTTAGTTAGAGCCTCACGTCCATAGACAGTGACGTTCATACTGCCACAGACAGTGACGTCCACAGTGCATAGGCATGGTCGCCCATAATCCTGCCGTACAATTAACACAGTCCACACGGCAGAGCATATGAATTGGAGGAAATGACTGTTGAAGAGATGCCTACCTCAAAACATTTCACGTTCGTATCAGATAAATAAATCTTTACTTATAAATCTCGACTGGGTAGGAAACGCTTGAATATATCGACACATATGTTCCGGAACTAAGAATACAAATAGGTTATAGATGAAGCTATAGTCTTCCATGGCGGACTCAAGGCAGTCATGATGTGATCCGTGTCGGTGATGATTTATTCACCACATCATAATATTTTCAAACAGGCTCGGAGCAAGTAAAAGTAGACAGAAAGCACTTTGACAGCATGGCAGCAGCTGAAAGATATCGAGCAAAGGGCAAACTTTACCAAGAGACTGTCTCCTATACTTGACTTTCCTCCATCCATCCATACATACATACTCCCTCCGTGCGACGCCACGGTTCAACATACACTTTTCTGCTTATTTTATACCTTTACAAGTTAGTATTCTATAGGTCGTTGAATGTAATGCAAATTACATACTTCTACAAGTTAAACATTCTACCGCTCAACAGACTTGGTTTAAGATCTTTTCTACGAAAAGATGTTTTTGTTCCAGTAATAATCTGTGTGCATTTGATATTTACTGTGTATGCAATCAGAAAGATACAGTTTCCTGGAAGACTTCAATGTAAACTCGCAGGAAGTTATTGAGGTGGCGTAGGGAAGAAAACCATCAAGAAACAGATGCAATTCTACCTTATTGTAATTACAATATACCTTCTAAATCTCAGTAACATATGTACGCTATGGTAAAGAGGCTATACATGCTTCCGAACATCAAAGAGTTAGGAAGATCGTTATGGGCTCTGCGAAACCATATGTGTTCTGGGAATTGCAAAATAAATTGACGACAACAACAAGCTGTTGTTGTTATTAGTTAACAAATTGCAATTTCGAAGTAATCCTTCACGCCGACATGATGACAACTTGCAATTTTACATTTGGATCACCAACGTAGTACTAGACGACCAAGGACTTAAACTACGTAACAACTTGAATCATCTGTATAGTTGTCAGGGTGTAATTAATCTACGGGATAGCATCGAGTGTTCACAATGTAGTTAGATGAGTTATCCTGTAATGAGTAACTACGTTCCTGAACTTACTAATCTTTTCTAAACATGTAATATTCATGGACTTCCAGGCGGCATTCTATGCTGGTGATACGTAAAACAAGGGAGTCGGACGTTGGGGAGTACAAGTGTGAAGCAAAGAATTATTTGGGCTCAGCCGATGCGATAACCAGAGTTGTGCTAGGGAAAGCAACTCCAGCAAAGCCATCGTCGAAGGGTCCCTCATCTACACACCCACCTCCAAAACCTGCCGGTATGTGACTTTTACTTCTTAAAATTCACCATGAATCTTCTAGCTTGATCTCTTTTATACCACCGTCACCGTGGGTTATCCCTTTGAGCTATTGTTAACCCGCTGATTCATCACTGTCCAGCTCTCACACCTATACTATCTCCTCACAGCTAACCATGGAACTAGCTTCCCAAGGAACAATAATTATTAGCAGAATAACTCCAGGCTTGCTAAAATCAGCAGATTCAAATATTATTTTTGGTAGGAGTATGAATTATTTAGCAACGAAATGTACAAACAGGGCCTCCGCCTCAATAAGCAAGTCTCTTTAGTAGGTTTAATTAACTAATTTAATAGTAAAGGCAATGATTCATGTCGCCGTTGAGAAATTCTCCAATTGAGAAATATAACAAGTATACAAATTACACTACGAAAGTTTTGGGGGTTGACAGGAATCTGACTAATTAATTAGATTAGAATAATATGTGAATAGCATCGTGAAAAATATTTTTACCACCAAGTATGCATACTTGTCACATCATTGGAAAATAAACTTGAAAGGGTTTGAGCTAGTCTGCTAAGTAAGTAAGGACTAATAACATAGTTGGAGATGATAAAAGTGACAGCAGCTTGTAGTATACGTATTGAAGATGATGAAGAGAGGGATTTTGTCAGATTCTGTATCATGCCTTGATCATGGCGGTACAATTGGTGTCTGCGTGGGAACACTAAGTATTGTACGCCAAAAGTAACAACTATCACATAGCAAACTGAGTATGTATAAGGTGCTTCCCACAACATATGATTACTCATTAAAATCATCAAGACAATGCCAAAGGAGTTATGGGAGGAGTTCAATCTCTCTCCGAAATTTTACATGACCTCGTTTCTTCCCCGTCTTCACACAAGCATTTTTTACAACCTGCACCAAGTCTGATTTATCTTGTTTTATTGTCGTCTGCTCCTGTCAACCCACGATTACTAGTAATCCTCCGTCATGTAGCACTTGTTGTCTCTGTAAAAACATCATATTCAGCTCTACATATAAGTGTCCATTCAATATATCCCCCAATTTAGTTATGTACACGCAGGGAATCCTTCCCAACTCAACGTGCTGCAACAAAAAAAATAATAATCTCATGCTGAAAAAAATACCCTCGACCTTCCTCAGTCTTTGAATAATATGGCTGGGATTGCGGACCTACACTTATTGAATTGAATTACAATAGACACGGATTAACACACCAACTTGCAAGTCTTAATCAAATCCTAGCAAACTTACATCATTTGGTTCCTACATCGACATGCCCCATACGTTTATATGCACATACGACGCGTTCAAATACAAAGAGAGTAGGACAACGTCAAACGTTATTACTATATTTTGTGTTTTTAACCGACACGAGTCTCAGACAGGACAAGTCCGCACATCCACTTCTCAAACTTAAGAAGTTCAAACGCTTGCAGAACAATTCTAACTGCCTGAAACTCGGCTAATCTAGTTACTAGTTTTGGGTCGAATTTCCTTATAATTTTTTACATACACATTTCCAAAAGTGGCAGAATTTCCGTCTTACATGACCAGTCGCTATATGAATAACATAATAACTATATGAATAATAATAACATAAGCTGGTCAGGATGGCTATAAAAAATGACGTTATATTTGTACTTACTAACGACTTGATATGTTCCTTAACAGGCACAACACCATCTCAACTTTGGCCAGTGCCAAGCACACCATGCCCCAGTGAAGTATCTCAAACATACTGTTTGAATGGAGGATCATGTAGCTACTACAAGGACATCCGGGAGTATGTTTGTCAGTAAGTATTGTCTAGTTGAAATTTTTCATGTAGTCATAAGTCCGCACAGGATGATTTACACAGAGCGAAGAATCTGTACTTGAGAATGATTTCAACAATAATGGCTACATGGAAGGAAGGAATGAAGAACAAATGCAAGCTTACAGTCAATTGTTGTTGACGCTATTTTGTGATGAGAAGATGCAATGGGACCCACAACTTCTATATAAAACTACCCTAATTCCCTTTTGCATTCATTAGCAACAGACTAAGGGTGTCTTCCTTTTCTTGTAATAATGGGAATTCGTAACGGTTATGTCATGTCATCATGATGAAGCTGTAATATATTATCTTCCCTCATTTCTCCCCTCTATGTCTCTTTCCTTCCCATTTTAGAGTGGTAACCCGTGAATCCTCCATTTGTTACCAACTCTTCTCTCTCTCTCTATGAATATATCATTTATGATGCTTTGTTATGGCCTGAGAAAACTTGCGATTATTCCGTTCCCTTTATTCTTATCCACTCGGACTCTTCCAGAAGTTCAATCCAAATTTCAATACCCACCCCGTATATGAACAGTGAATTCGTACTAATCTGACTGTACCTCCATAAGTATCTTCGGATTGTACTCATATTCAATCAACTGATATAATAACTTAAACTGAACCTGACTAAATGATCTTCAAAGTACAAACTAAAAAAAAACAACTTAACAAGATCTAAAAAAAACAAGGTTAAAGGTGAGGGAGCAGACATGTTGCCTTATTAGTTATTTTTTCAGACAACTTCTCGAATTGCATTTGTTTTTCACTTCTACATATTCAGTAGCATGATTTCATTCCAATGAGCGCAGATCCTTCGTAGTTGTGTACATAATGGATAAGTAATATAATGGGTGTGTATTAGCACCTGTGTAGTATCTTCCAGAATACATCTTCATTTAATAGATGAAATCAACACGTTCATGACTCGTTGTTCCTTCCTGGGTTACGCAGATAACTTCAAAGGCTCATTCTTGACACGTATCTATACCTACAGTATGCATATATATAATCAACAAAAATTTCAAACTCAATTTGTGTCGACGGTCGCACAAACTTTAAACCTGTTGAAGTAACACAAATATGCTATAAATGTACATACTTTGGAAGTATATCTTACAAACATATCTAATGGAACGTACTCTCATTTGAGATGGAAGTACTAACTTCGGGAGTCCTGGGAGTAAGAAAGCTATAATGTAAGAATAATGCAGAGGAATAAAGTGCATTTATGTATGGCGCAGGTAGTATTGTACAGACAGTAGTGTGGCGGATCATCAACAAAGAGTCAAGGAGAGAACGAATGTATACATAGACTCTTAAAGCAAAAAATGTATTAAGAATCTGAATACCTTGTTGCATTTGCTTCTATTAGTTTTTTTTTATTTCGACAACGTTTGGCTCAGAGCCACGTCACTCGACTTGTACGGGTCCAAGCTGTCTGTCTTTCTCATCTACCCCTCTTCTGTCCTCATTTGGGCTTGAAAAACACCTCCGACGTAGTTAATCCCTCCGAGATATAGTGCATAAGGACGAGAATACTTTGTGTACTTGAATTTCTGAGCAAAAAGCAGTCGCAAGTCTCAGTATGTTATATTATTGTCCTCCTTCCGAAACACTAATAGATACCGCATCTACAGAGACACAAACCTACAAGTTTGGTGCATGCATGTAATATTATGTGCAGTAATGACATTATCATGGCACAAAATGCCGAATTTTCCGAGCCAAGTCATGTCAAACTAGTCCAAGATGCTCTTTTTTAACTAACTCAAAGGAAGGTTTATACACAAAATACAGATTTTAATAGCTGTTATTACATACAAACAATTCCCCACATCCCGCTGCTTCCATTACACCGGAGGTGAAACCCGGTAAAATGTAATCCGTTCTACCTCAAAATCAGTTAGCATAATTAAATCCCTTACGTATAGACTAACTTCCTGAAAAATGTGCTCCACCGAATTTTCTACTTCCCCGAAAACTAATTTGGTACCAAGGGTCATTAGCCAGTTGTTGCATGGCCATTCCTTATGTACTCTTGATTTATGACTTCAACTCGATTGAATCAATAATAATTTAGATAAAAGGCAGCACATAAAAACAGCCGTTTGGTATGCAGCGGAGTCCCAACTGACCATATATTGGTAATACTCAAATCCTCAACTTTATCATGATACCTCCATTAGATATGTAGAACTGAATTGCATTGAACAAGTCAACATTATATTTGCAACATCACATTAAGATGAAATGATTGTCAATGTAGCTCAGAACTGACACAGCGTGTACCAAAATACAAAAGAACCACATTGGAGAAGCAATGAACCGAACCGATGTGTGTATGATTTACAGCTGAACCTAAAAGGAACAAGCAGAGTTGAGAACTCTTACAAATTTCAGCACACACACACACACGAGTTCAAACTAGTTAAATACACAAGTGTGTAGTGATAATTTTTTGTTAAAGAAAATGGGGGTTGGCTTGTGCCTAAAAATAAAAATCTTGTGAGTTATAATTATACATATATAGTCTAGTTATAATTCTTCTGTTACATCGGAGAAGTGCGTAGATGCGTGTAGTCTTCAAGTGATTGTAGTAGTTCTCAAGTCACACTTAAGCTCTCAATGTATACGTATGTAGAATTAGTGAAGAAAGAGAAGGAGCGGAAATCTGAGCACCCTATCAGGGTTCACATCATGTTCCTACCTAATAATACATACGTATACTGGCTTCGGATAATTTATAATACACTTTACAAACTTCACTATGACATTGCATATTTATTTACCCGTGCATTGATTAAATAATTGAAATCCACAATTCACTTCCCTGCATTTTATGTCATCTCACGTGCTCTCACAGTTGCTGTAAGTCACGGAAATGCACCCAGATTTACCATTCACTTAACAATGAGCGAGACACCGAAGTAGCTAAATCCCATTCTATTTATACGAACCGTATCGATGTTCAATTAAAAATACTTTTCGACTTGGAAATTAAAATCGCATAGTGGATTAGGTATAGGGCTAAACTAAACGGTGAAAAAGATGTCAGCAATATAAAGTGTAATATTACTGTACTGTGCAGGTTGTCATTATGAAAGTTTATCAAGATACAGCTAAGCCTATACAACCAAAGTTTAATACGATAATAATTATATAATACTCCAATTATTGGAGTTAAATATTACATAACACCGTTGAATTTTCAAAAAATGAATAAAAATTCATTTAAAACAATGACTTTTAAATACATCCACGTAACCGAAAATGAATTCATTAATACTCAAATTAATACTTAAATACATGTTTAAAAATATGGGCTAGTGTAAGATTCTCATGGTTAGGTAGTACATAAACCAGACGCGACAGTCTGACCGGAGCAGTTGAAATCTCCACGGACTTAAGGGTACTTTGAAGCTTAATATATCTGCCTTTGACATGACCGGCGAGGCTATAAGAGTGAGCTCGGGATGCAAAGTAGCGGGAGGACTATTCGAGTCGTGGAGCACATGTCACCATGCTGCAGAATTGTAAACGTAAAACGATATACCAAGCTACATATGATGTACGCATGCATGTATAGTTGTATGAATCTACCGGGAGTATGTCCTCCATTTTTCTGATAGCCCTCTCCGTGGAAGCAACACATGTTTGCAGTTTGAGTTCCATTAAGTTTGTGCTTACACAAGAATATTCCTAATGGAGGAATATACGAAGATGAGACGTGAAGACATGCTATATGGGATGTTATTTGCTGTAGCATTTCCACGTTTACAGTATACAAAGCTTGGGAGTATTAGAATCTTGATCAAGAAAAATCCAGGGAACTGTTTGTAGAAAAGAAGAAATATTAAAACAAGGGCATTACATATGAAAGTACCGGAGAAACCATATATACTCTAGTAATAACTTGTGTGGCGGAGGAAAAAATGCAGGAGAGAAAATAGGAAGTGAAGCAAGATCATTGCACACTTATCCACAAGACACAAGAGGTTCAGAGATGTTGTTGAAGTTTACATATAGAAGAGCCATGTGAAATTCTGTGCAGCCAGAACATAAGCCAATTTGAATTTCTATGCAGTTGTGAGAGTATACATGGTAGTTCATTGCTGCGATCCGAGGACGTTGGGAGTATAACGACAGTATTTACTACAATACTACTTGTAAGCATTGTGAAGGCTTGTGTTGTAAATAGTACTTGCATACTACACCATAAGACCTACAGTATATATCTGGTACAATTACCTGCCTACACATGACAACTACAATATATAAAATATACACAAGTTTGCAAAACGGAGATTTGACATGGGGAAAAGGAAGAGAGAGAGAGAGATTAATAATGATTAAAATAAATTGTTCTCTCTGGTTCTCAACTCTCAAGTCAACAACTTGAACTTAGTGAATTTGCGTATGATCCTTTTTTTGCATCACTCCGGGTGGTGTTATCACCAAAAATGTTGTTGTAATTCCAATATTTCAAGGAATAGTTCAGAAATAATATATTTGGCATGTCCAGATAATATGATGATAGTATTCATTAGACGACAAAGTACAACTATAAATACTTACAAGTGCACAAGCCCTCACTTCACTAATGTTGATTACATACATAAACACACACTAAACTCTGAATCTTTGTAATATCAACTATATTGTTAGATTAGACTAGAAGAAGATTTATACTGAACAAGATATAAATAAGTATACTATTGTATATCTTTACCAAAACATACAACCAGAAATTCGCCAATGTAAGAAATTACATATTAAACAACATTGTAAAAGTACATGTTTAAGATAGGATTTTAACAACTATAAGTATATCAATCCTCAAATTATATCCATGAAGCATCTCATGTATCGTCAAATTCATACTCACAACTATACATAGGTATGTACATCCACATGTGGATGTGACCAACCATATGCACTCCCGCATCCAGCCTTGTCGTTAAATAACATCGGGAGCAATCTTGAGCACTTTCACAGCAAGCTCTTACAATACACTATACATGCAATTATATATTCTAATGTCACCGAATTCCTTTAACATGACTTGACACTTACATAGATGCAACCACATGCAATAATATTTCATTATATCCTTAAGTTTTAGATATAACTTTTGAACACTATAATTTCACCCAACATGTCCTCACACTCATTTTGCCAGCCGCTTATCAACCATGACTTCACATGAATACGTAGGACAATGGGGACAAGCACATTGTTAGGCTGAAACAGATGTTAACTTTTCCCCTTGACCCTTGTATAGGTCAAAATGGTCCGAACTTGAACTTCTCTTCCTCGTGCTTCTCTTTGCCAGCAGTGTAATAGGACTAGCAATTTTTCACTTAATCCCTAAACACTCACATATAATATCAATAGTATTTCTTGAAAATATATACTTTTTCACTTCAATTCAATTACTTTAATTTATACATGCTATTTCGCGATCAGTACAACAATAATATGTGATTTAGTAGCCAAATTATGGTCAGTCCGGCGTCAAACTGTATGAAACCCTAGCTAGACTAAATTTGTGCAGTGAAATCTCAGAAAATTTGAATGATTAGTTTGACTATTTTTACATTGACGTTTAATATTATAATCGCTATAATAATTTTCATTATATTTTATTAGAAATCACGTTAATATCCATTTTTAAATGATTTTTACGTGGTTTAATTATGACAAGCCTTTATTTATTAGCGCGAGCTTTCGGTAG